>JARJHM010001129.1:0-67289 GCA_033356055.1 Carex pumila | reverse complement strand
CATTGATGAAACTGAGTAACCGAAAATTCGTGTTTACGGGTTTTCGTCTTTTCCCCGTGAATAGTGTTTTTGCAGAATTCCGCGGTTTACGGTATTTCTGGCAGAAGAAATTAACCGCTCTCTGGTTAGTCCTGGTGGATAACCGATAGAGGCATCAGACGTCTGATGCTCCGAGACGAGTCGATTCCTTCCGTGATGTAGCTCTACACGCTCGGTCTGCATTCCAACTGTGATTTGGAAACAAGGTATAAATATGTTATATTAATCTATTTAATTGGTAAGTAGATTAAAGTTTTAGAAATCAATCATGGAGTAGATCTGTAAAAGGATTAAATTGGGTTTTGATGCCAAAGGAATACTGAAGGTGGACCGCCTTGGAAAGTTTCCTGACATACCCCGTTTAATCCTGAGCTTAAGTTGGCCGTAGAAATTTTTGTTCTACGGTCATTCCGCACCTTAAGCCTAAACGAGTTTTGGTTACCGCGAAACCCCAAAAGTGGTATCCGAAACCCAACAGTCCAGACGTATTTTCATAATTGGATTATGCTCTTTAATCAAATCTATTGAGCAAGTAATTTCGCAAACGCCAGGTTGCGATTTGATAATAAACATACATGTAACCATCTTATTGATGCATCAATTAAAATCATAAAATATTCAAATGGTTCACATGTTGGATATATTGTTTCACAAATATCATATTGTATACGTTCTAGAAATAAAACCAACACAAAAAAAAAATTCATCAGATTAAAGAATCTTCTAGTTCTTTGATGAATGTTCATAATAATTATCTATTTTTTTCGCATCACTATTGATCCGGAATGGTCCAACCGGTCATGCCAAACTATAAACATATTTTTGTATGTAAACTTCTGGTTTACAATAACATGTGTTTCAATTGTACTAATATATGTGTAGTACAAGTCAAAGGAAAAACATATGCAATTTATTTTCAATATGCATTGTTTTTCATATATTCAATATTTTTTCATTAGTTGTCTCAATATGATATCCATTTCGGCGGATATTCTTAAAACTTAACAAATTTATTTGAGACTTACAAGAATATAATACATCATCAATATAAATTTATATTCCTCCATGTAACAACAAAATAGCTCTTCTGGAGCTTTCAATCAAAATTTTTTTTATTACCCAAAAATGATGCTAATATTGACTTCTTAAATTACTAAATAAAATAATATAATTTAAACTAATAAATAAATAAAGTATAAGCAAATGAAAGATAAGACATCAAAAAAACTAAAATGTAAATTATGTACAGCACAAAGACCTATGTCCAATGGCAACTTTATGATATATTATGAAATCATGAGTAATTATTAACTCAGAGCTATATAATATACCATGGAACGATTAATATTAATTCAATGAATCGTAAATTCTCGGTAACCGTCAACATATCTTAATGCAGTTCTATATTATTATTTTAAGTGATTCTGGAAATGGAATTTTGTTACAAATTAATAACAAACCGACACATCTAGGCAGCTTCCTTTTTTAATATATTTCAAGAGTTATACTATCGGCAAAAAATAATATTCAAATTTATTGTAACATAAAAGGAAAATAGATCAATGCAAAGAATTAAATTATCATATAAGAACCACAACCAATCAATTCTGTTTTATATAGGGCAAATCTAATTTCATATAATAATTATCTCTACAATCAATAATACTTCAATAAATATATATATTATATATTATCATTATTAATCAAGACATTAGTATTTATTTTCTTCAAATTACTAGAAAATTCGAATGAGCGACATCAATTTGGATAAGATCGAGATCACAAACAAAATTTATCTCGATTTTATTTATTTATTATTATTATTGATGCTTGATATAGATCAACAAAATATTTCAACATTTGACAGGTACGTGATCAATGGTATTTATCACCACAACGATAATATGAATTATCTTGTTTGTTATTATGTCATATTTTCTTTTTCTCATATTCTTTTTATTTTCCTCTCATTATTTTCTTCATTATCTTTCCACTTCTAGTGGAAAATATGTGTTTTTGGAATAATCACCATGATAATAATCTCAATTTTTTCCACATGACTAGTTGTCCATCATATTATTTTCCACTTCTGGTAGTAATTCATTTTGTTCATTATTTTTCCACTTCTAGTGGAATGATGCGCTTTTCTTTATTACCATGTCCATATAACAATAATTTATATTCATATGGCTTTGGGCCATTAGCATAATAATCAGATGGCTTCGGGCCATTTCATTAACATAATGTAATGTAAAAGATAATATATGAACTCGGAATATTTCTTGAATCTTCTCTGGGAAGATTACATCATTAAAAAAAATTCCATATCATATACACCTTATTGAAATTTTCTTTAAGAAGGTATATTGGAATCTTCTCATATTAATTTTTCTGAGTTGCATAAATCTTCTTCAGGAAGATTACTTGAAATATATTTTTTTTTTTTCTGAAATCTTCTTTCTTGGAATTTTCTTCAGGAAAATTTATTAAAATCTTCTTCAGGAAAATTTATTAAAATCTTCTTGAACAAATTATATTTCTTGAAATCTTCTTCAGGAAGATTAAATTATCGAAAAACAAAATTAAGATGAACATGATATAAATTTTGCAGATCATATAAAATTTCTTGAAATTTTCTTCAAGAAGATCTTAATATATTTTGAAATCTTCTTCAAGAAGATTAAATTCTTGAAAATAAAATAACAAAATGAACATCATACAAAATTTGTACATCATATAAATATTCTTCCAGAAGATAAAAAAAAAATTGCACTTCATATAAAATTATGTGAACCACATTAAACATATTAAAATAAATGTACATAAATTGATAACTTATTCCATATAGCAATTACCTATTAGAATTGAAATAAAATATATCAAAGTTACCTCGAACCTTCAACTAGTAGAGCTCTCGTGCTGATAACGTGTTATAAAATAAATATAAACAAGCATAAGAAGAATAAACAAAATAGAGATGAAAAGATGGCAATCTCTTTATTCATACATTTCTCATATGTATGTACAATACAATATTACAAAGCCTCTATTTATAGGCTACAAATTGTAAATGAAAAACCATCTAAATAAATAGAGAAATAAATTTCAATAGTAGTGGCCATCAATTCCAATTGTAGTGCATGGAGTAGTGGGGATAGTGGAGAATGAATGTTGGGAGTTATGGACATCCACATTAATATTTTATTCATAACATGATTGGCTTTTTTAACAGTGACTGGTTCTACACGGAGTGACTGAGAGGCAGGAAATTCCTGCACCTAGTGAGATAGAAAATTCGGAGCATTGCGTAGGGAGAACCGTTAAAAATTAAATGTAAAAAATAACTTTTTGTGGGGATCACAAAAATTTCAAAATTCGAATTTTTTTTCTAAAATATTAATATTTATGCATGGAAGTATTTATAGCTATGAATTATTTATTGTGCGGGTACTGTAGCGCGGAAATAATAGTACCCGCACTACAGTACCCACAGGGAGGACCACAGAAAAATTAAATGCAGAAAGATAACTTCCTGCAGGGACTGCAAAATCTCCATAATTTTAATATTTTTTTCCATATTATTAATACCTACGCAATTTTTCCTTTCAGATGAGATCCATGGTGACATACTTTCAGACTCGTCGTGCAAGTATTTATACCTCGCCGTACAAGTATTTATACCTATACTTGCAAATATTTTTTACATATGACACTGAAAGTATTAATATCTAAGTATTGAAATTATTTATACTTATACACTAAAGTATTGATACGTATGAGGTCAACTATTTTTGTTAGAGGAAGGTTGATGCGGGGATGATAAGGAAACTCAAAAAGGGATAATCATAATAAGTCATGCATCAAAGTATTAATTTTTTTTAAGTGTTAATATCTTATCTTCTAAGTATTTTATAACTACGAATGTATACATATCTAAGTATTTTTACATATGACACTGAAAGTATTAATATCTAAGCACTGAAAGTATTTATATATATGCATTAAAGTATTTATTCATATGAAGTCAATTATTTTTGTTAGAGAAAGGTTGACGTGAGAACGAGTGCGAGTATTGTAAAATGAATTATATAATTAGTGGGGATCATAGAGAAATACTGCTGCTAGGATTTTAGAACAATAATTAGTTGAGACTATATCATTAGTAGAGACCATAATACATTATTTCTCTAAGTGCGAGTACTATAGCATGGATAATAACATTCTTAAGTCCTTACATTTGCAAAATCCCCCACATTTACTCCGAAATATTATCAAAAAATAAGTGTTATACAATATGATAAAATTATACAAATCTCATGAAAATTTAATTTTTATCTTTTACTCATCGGATCATATACGATACAAATCTAACAATCAAATAAACAAATTTTATTAACAACTATGATAGAGATGTTGTATACAGTGGATTAAAGTCGGGCACGTCACGGGTAGACGGGTATCTCGGATATTTTTTTCAAAAACCATACCCTGGGCGTTGTACCCTTGAGGGGTAGAGCGATCCGGTCCGGTTTTTTTTTGTGTGTGTAGTTGCATGAGGTATAAGGGTGGGGAGGGGGGGGATTTGAAATTAGGGTTTGATTTTTGAATTAAAGTGGGTCGAGTATAAGGTACGGGTACGGGTAGATGGGTACTCGGGTAGGGTAAAGTTGGGTACGAGTATGGACGGTCTGGGTAGGGTCGGGTATTTGCCAAAAAAACATGGTCCGGTCCGATTTTTGCCCCTACCTACATACCCGTTTACCCGACCCATTCCTGAGCTCGGGCACGGATATCCCCGAGCAGCGAGCACAGGCGGGCAGGATAGGGTATACCCGACTCGAGTATAATTAATACTCTAGTTGTATATGTTTTTTAAGAAAAAAAAACCCTTCACTTAGAAAGAAACATTTAAAATATGTAATTAAAAACATTTACAAAAAATAAACATTTATAAAAAAAACATTTAAAATATATAATTAGAAAAATTAGAAAACAAACAAGCATTTAAAATATGTAATTAAAAATATTTACAAAAAATAAACTTTTACAAACAATTACAGAAAAACAAACATTTAAATTATGTAATTACAATTGAATTTGTAACTACATATTTATATTTAACGATACTGAAAAAATAGAAGTTTCTAGTATTATCTTTAAATCTGATTTTTTTGTTATTACTAGATTAATTAATATGATTTATATTTTTTTATCAGAAAAAAAAATAAAATCATTGGTAATTATCTAGTAATTGAGCTTCATTGTAAATAAAATAAATCTAAGATTATCGACAAATAAATTTTTAAGATCTTTCATGAAAATTTGTCACTAAATAAAAAAAAATATAAATCTCGCATCATGATCACTTACTGTATTTTATAACCAAATAATTTATTAATTATTATAGTGAAAAAACTGAAAGTCTAACTAAACTAAAACAAAAATTAAAAGGAAATTCCGAATCCGGATTTTGACGAGTCCACAACAGAAATTAAACAAAGAGGGAGTTGTTTATATGTAACATTTCATGCATGTGTATGAAGCATATGTGGAGAGAGAAGAGAAAACATAAAAAAATACAAATCCATCCACGCGGAGGCAAAGAGGGAAGAGAGAGAGTGGTGGGAACAAATTAATTTACTTCTACCTAATTTTAGTTTTCCCTTGTTTTTGATCTGTTGGGGACATTTTTGGGAAGAGAATATGGGAACTCATTGGAATTATTTCGGCATTCCGAATGGTCTTTGAAAAATAAGGGTCTGTTCGGTGTTTTTATTATTTTTGTGAGAAAATAAAAATTTAGTTTAATTAAATTTTTTTTTTTCACAAAAACAGTAAAAATCAGCTCAAATCTTGTATCCATGTCCATTCCCGATGATGTGCCGAACAGACCCTAAAAGGAGAATTGCCCAAAACCCTATGAAATCCTATAGGAACAAGTCCTGCCGAACACAAGTTTTTATATTTTCTCCTTCAAACCCGTTACACGTTACGATGGGCAATTGTTATCATATAAAATCTAGAAGATTAAATTCGAGGAAAAGAGAGAATATGGAGACATCCACGATTTTCATTTTGCAGTTTAGTTTGTCACGTGTCCGAACTTTTCCCCAGTTTCAGGCCTAATGACCCATGGGCTTCAAAATTCCTGTAGGGTTTTGTTTTAAAAGGCCTTAATCAGGCCCAGACGAGAAGACCACGGTACACGTGCACCATCTCCAACCAGCCCGTGTGGCGCCACAGATATTGAGAAAGAGTGTGTAAGAAAGAGGGAGGTCGAAATGGCGACGATAAACGCCACGGCCTATGTCCCCGTCAAATCCCGGCTGCACTGTACTCAGCTGGTACTCTCTAATCTCATATCGAAATTATTAATATATATTGTTTTTCTTTTTGATTTTTCTTGATCGAAAAAATCATTCAAGAAAAAGAAAGAAAAAAGATAGAAAAATTTGATTTTTTATGGTAAAAAATTCTTACACTTCATTAGTAAATCTTAAAAAACTAATGAATAACCGTAAGAGTGGAATATAAAACAACGTCATCTTATGATTCTCCTATATTTTCGAAAATTATATAATTGATTCCATATGGAATATGGAATCATGAATAGTTGTTGGTTTAACCCCGATCTTAGTTGCATAAAAAAACTTTATTATATCACTTCAATGATAGAATAAAGTATTTTTATACGTCTAAGACCAGAGTTGTATTCCAATATTACTAGATCCCTCAGTTGGGGTAAACTGAGGTTAAATTATTTAAATTGGTAGAAAAATCGACAGTTGATCGGCTTAATTGATTAGCATTTACCTTTTTCTTGGCTGGCATGGTGCTGAGGTGAAAGCCAGCAGTAATTTTGGGTTAAAAATGATCGGTGATTAATTGATGTGTTAGCAGTAGTTGTACCTGATTGATAAGATTGGGGATTAATTAAAATATTTTGTCTTTGCTTAAGTAGGTCGAGCAAGTCGTGGTTGAAAATGTGCTTTCATTAGACACAGGGTTCTGGATTCGACTTGCGACTCGAACTGACACATGCGAATCAGAAGATGATAAAGTACAGTTCCAATTTATATGTTTTAGTTTGTTAATTTTATTTTTGTTTCATCGTTAAATTTCTTTTGTTGGTTTGATTTAAAATGCGATGCAACAGGCACTTTTATGGATTGATAATATTTGCTGATTGTATAAAAAGATTATGAAGAATTAGCTGCCTGTGTTATGAGCATTGTTGACCGCCTTGTTCACAAGACAGAAGTATGATTTGTTATGCAATTTTTTCATTGATTATCTTATTTGTTGTTGTTACACTAGTTTCTAGGAAAAAATAGAGACATCAACTGATGTCTTAAAAGCAATTTTGAACCCTGTTATGGATGAGCATAAAGAGATTTCATGGCCCCCTAGAGACCCTGAGGTGCTTAAGTTAATGGAAAAGGTAAGTCCAATGTTTATTTTTTATTTTTTTCAAAAAAGATCTTTGTTTTAGTTTGGTGGTGATAATTTATTTCTTCATCTGTTTCTCATAGGAACTATCAACAAGAGAGCAAGAAGGCCACCTTGATGAAGGTTTTCTGTCCGAGGTTAATGCACAGTTACGACAGGTTAGTATTCTTCAAAATGTATCAAAGGAATTGACACCATTAAAACTTGAAAAACCACATAGAAAATGAATGTTGACAGTCACAACAAAATTGAGTAATTTAGGCGAAAGAAGATGGAGACAAGCCTGGGCTACAAGCAATGCTACAAAAAGTGTTGCAATTATACGCTTCCAAGGTTCTAAGGAAGCGTAGCTATGCTTATAAAGGTGCTTCAATTTTTTTTTTCAAATTGTAGCATTTTTTTCTAGTTTGAAGTTCAATTTTAGTGCCACAATCTTTAAATTCTCCAATTATTTCAGGTGGAGAAGTTATTCCGAGAGAGAAGTTCCTTGAATCTATAATTGAAGGTAAGACTACCAAGTGTTAGTCTTTGACATCTTTTAGCTTGCATGAAAGAATTTTTAAGATCATCTTTTATGTTTGTTAATGTAAATGCAGCTTCTAAGAGTAACTGGAACAAATTACTGATTGATGGGTTGACAATTGGAAAAGGAGAAATCAAACCTGAAGATTTGTATGCTGCCATTAAAAAAAGAATTGAAAGAATCTTAATTCGAACAGTTATGATTTACTAATTAGGAATAACCTTCTTTTAGCTCTTATGATAAAAAATATCTTTGCAAATCTGACCCATCGTTCACTCAATTTGCAAATTAATTGCCCACAAATTTAATCACCTCCCAATCGCTAAATCACAGCTTTCTGTGTAGCAAAAAATTACTAACTCGCCATCCCTTTTTTCATATGAACTGAACCAATTCCCTTTCAAATTTGTAGTCCAAGGTCGTAATCCTCCTGTCCTTGTTTCTCACACTCTGTGCTTAGGAAAATGACATTTTGAATTAGGTGCAAAATTGTTGTAACAAATGGCACTATTTGGAACCATCTCAAACAATGTTCCTTCCTGGTTGCTTACATGAAGATGTACCAGTTGTCTTTAACAACTAAGATAGAATTATTGATTGAAGTTTCAAAAGAACCATATTAAATTGGAAAAATTTAGAGTTGGCATCTTGTTAAACAACTATGCCCTTATTAAAAAATGAGCCTAAAGAAATTGCCACTGTTGACAGGAAGGTGGGTCCTACGAGCAGCATGTTCTTGTGGAGTACCTAAAAGGCATCCAGTCAAGAACAGAAGAAATTGTGCAAGCACTTCAAGGCGGACCCACACAATGATGATTTGGTTCTCTAGTGTTGTTTCTTTTTGTACGCCATTCTCTGAGGTCAATGTTACCAGTAAAGAGGAAAGAGGAAAGAGGAAATTGATGTCATTGATTGACTCACATTTTACAATTGTATATGGTTCAACTTTGCTCATGTCACAAGGACGGTTGGAAAATTTTTCACCTTTTTTGGTTGAAAATTTCAGTTTGTATCATTTTTTGTGGCAAAGATTGGCACCTGTGCATGTTCAATTGTTGGTCCAAAAATAACACTCATGGAACTAACCGTATGTGTATATTGTAGATTTAATAGTAAGTTTTATATTGCAAAGGTGACTAGCAACATATTTTGACTACGTGACAACATTATACAATTTAATATGGAGTGAGGCTACGATACTATGCTATGCTAGCGCACATCAGCCGTAGTATAGATCCGTATTTTATTTGTAAGGTTCAAACAGTCAATTTAAATTGTTTAACATGATTGTCATGTATTTGAAAGTCATATTTACATTTTTTAAGACCATTTAATTATTTTTTTAAGTAGATAGAAAATTATTAATTTTAGATGGCCCAAAATCTCTATATTAAATTATTTTCTAGATATCTAAAAAAGAATTGGTAAATTTTCTAAAAAAAAATGTAATATTCATTCTCCAAATACGTATTTATAAAGAAATTAACAGTTTAGATTTAAAAATGAAAATTCGGATTCATAACATGGATCAATGTGTGCTTTACATAGTATCATAGCTCACTCTCGAATATGGCCACAAGCCCACAACAGATATCACTCTAGAAAACTGATGATCCAACAAAAGCAAGATAAAAGAAAACGCGTCAACAGAGCCGTACTTCTTAGATTATACCACGTGTCACATCATTATTGGACGAAATCATCCAAAGCCTTGTTGCCCAATTGCGACCTTCTCTCTACACCAGCACGCCATTCAAAATTTCAGATTTTCCTCAAAAATCCAAAAAAAAAAAAATTAACGACATATGCTACTTACCGCCATCCGTACATTGGCTCCGATCAAAATCCCGAGGCCCGCCTTCTCTCTCCGCTTAGACCACCAGCTCTCGTCCCTCTCTCCCATGGCATCGCTCAACAAAGAAGGAAGCATCGAGATCAAGAAATTAGACAAGGAAACCAAACCTGAGGTTTCGAAGAAGGTGTTGGAGCCGCCGGAAAAGCCACTTCCCGGCGACTGTTGCGGGAGCGGGTGCGTGAGGTGCGTATGGGATATCTATTACGATGAGCTCGAGGAGTATAACAATAGCTTGGCTTCGTTGAATGCTGATCCCGATTCCAAGACCAGCAACACTTGATGCAAAAATGCAATCACGATTTTTATTTTTTTTCCTTTTGTGGAGTTAAAATTGTAAAATGGTATCCCAAGATGGGAATATTGGAGATTTTTATTGGATGGGATGTGGGCTGATTATTGTTGCAAATTGATTCGTGACAGGGAATTTATTTTATTGAATGTCTGAAAAATAAATCTAGTTATTATCAGTCAGTACTTAAAGTGTTCCAAATTTTCATCGAATCATCTCAATTAAGAATTAGAGAAGAAGACAGAGAGCTCGAATAACAACCTCATTTATATTAGCATGTAGTATCAACTGGTAACCATTTATATTAGCATGTAGTATCAACTGGAGCTTTGATTAAACTTTCCCTTGCCCTTTCATTTCACTAAAAGCGGTTTTGTAAAGACTTGCTACAATCTAAATTAAAAGAAAAAATATATATATACTAAAGAAAGAAAGTACTCATGCATCAACATAGAAATCATCCACCACTATTCTAACTGCCAAAGGAATCTTCACAAAATGAATTCCATCCTCCCAAATCAAATTGCCAAAAAAATACCTCCCTTGCAATTTCAACTTGGGCCGAAACACAACCTTAAACTTCAACTTTGTTACACTTGAATTAAAAGTTAAGATCTCTGGTTTTACTGATACTTCAACTCCAGGAGGTGCTTCTACGCGTGATTTGTAAATTGATGTAGGAGGACCAACATTTGTAACTGTTCTTGCAACTGCTATACGGTCTCTTAGCTTTGAAATCAATATAGATGGCACGTTAAGATTGTGGGGGCTTTTATGAAAATTTTGACAATTAGCTTGATGACGTGCCATTAAGCTTACTGCCGAGTTGTTATATCCCATTATGCATAGGAAATCTATGTAATCAGGTAGACCCGAATCAAATATCAGACCTGGATCCACAGCTTTATTTGGGTCAACATGGCCCCCGCCATAGTCGAATGGGTTTGCTAGTTTATATGGGGCCCCTTCAGCTACGATGTCAAATCCATAATCATCTTTTGTATAAGCTGTGATTTTAGTTAAATATATCACAAAGTCAAATTCACACAAATAATATTTATAATTTTGTTTTTACTGTATCGGCACAACTTACCTGTGGTTACCAGTGCGGATTTTAGAGCAGCAGGACTCCAGGTAGGATGTACTGATTTAAGAATTGCCACAATAGCTGATACATGAGGGCATGCCATTGACGTGCCCGACTCAATATTAAAATGGACGGGTCCAGTAGAAGTTGATAGTGGTAGGGCTGGAGACCATGATGCCAGGATATTTACACCAGGAGCAACAACATCAGGCTGTCAGTTGATTCGCAAATATCAAATGCTTATTTATTTGTTTACTTTGTAAAGAAAAATATTGAAGGTACATCGCAGAAATAGCTGATATAATTTATGCTATCTAGATTGCAATTATTTTAACCTTTAAGACAAATGGAGATAAAGAACTGGGGCCTCGAGAGGAGAAATACGCAACTTCAGGGGCCATCAGTTTGCCAACAACTGTTCTAATTGATGTAAATTTGACCACTGGATTTCTGAAAGATGAAAAACTGAGGTGAATAATCAGAATAAAATGTTATCAGTAATACTTTTTAATCAATGGATTTCTTAGGCCGTTCAGATAATCATACTTTGTAGTGCCAATGTAAGATAACATAGAAGTTCCAGCCTCAAAGTCAACTTGCACACATGGTATGTCAAATGAAAATGTGGTATCTTTTGTCAGAGATTGGGCGAATATTACACCAACACCATGAGAGCTTTTGACGGTGTCAGCGGCAACCGAGGCCATCCTTTGAGTTCTTGTTTGAAAACAGAGCACCACATTTCCTCTTACTAATGTGGAATTTAGAGAACCTGTATTGCAACTTCTGTGGAAATATCAGTTTAAATAAATAGAAGAGTAAATTTAAAGCATGTCCTTAACGGCCAAAAAGCAAATTGCATGTAAACTTTGAAGATCTGTAGATGATTTTTAAAAGGAGACAACAAAGATGCAATTCAAATAACTACAAAAGTGTAATTACCTTGCATCAGCTTCTGACGTATCAGAGGCTGCAACATCTTCGGCATAAACAATCTTTAAAAGTTTATCGCGGTACTTTCCAGTAAACAAAGACTCTCCCTGAATTTTTATAAATCAAATAAGTAAATGGGTGAGCTCAAAGTTTAATTTAATTTTTTTCAGCTTTTAAGTTTTAATATATATACTAACCACAAAAGAAAGGTTATTTCCAAGAACAACTCGTGAGAGAAATGTCCTATCAATTGAACTCGCTCCAACCGTTACAACCCAAGGTGCACCATTTATAATCGTCTCTGGAAAAGGCCCTGAATTTCCTCCCGAGCAAACCACTACAATTCCTTTTGCTGCTGCATGGAATGATCCGACGGCCAAGGCATCATCTACGTAGTCTGGGAGCGGTGGGGATTGACCTAGAGAAACTGAGATTACATCCACGCCATCATGGATCGCGTCGTCGAAGGCTGCCAAAATATCTGCTGAGCTGCAGTCGCCAGTTGACCAACACACCTTGGGGCAGTAAGAGGTACAATTAGGGGTAGAATTAGGTTTTTAAGTTGTTTTCATTTCATTTAACTTTTCAATTAATCACCTTGTAGACTGCTAGGTGGGCCCCGGAGGCACCGCCTCTAGCAATGCCAGAAGCAAGGTTGAGAAAACTGGCACTGGTGACTGGAGATCCGGCTGCTGTGGATGATGTGTGGGTCCCATGACCGGCCACATCCCGAGAAGAGAGAAACTCCATAGTGGTGGTTTTGTTTAATTTGCCGTTTTCAGCCTCATAGCCTTTTATGTACCACTTTGCCCCAATGATTTTCCTGCGAACCTAAGATATACTTTTAACTCACTACCTTGTGATATTTTTTTGTGAACAGATGCTGTAAATTTGAACTAGGGCCCTGAGGACATTGATAGGTAGTGAACTAGTGATAATTCAGGAAGTTTTAACTCAATTGTTCTATCTCTAGATGAAAAAAGTAAAGTTCAAAAAAGAAACAAAAAATCTAAAAAGCATCAAATCATACAGTATTTGATGAATAATGGCCAATTGTTATTCATGATAGAAACAACAAAGAAAGAAAGTAACCTATTGCAATTTGACATAGTGAAATTTTCTCCTTCAACACATTTTCCTTTCCATCTAGATGGAATTTCACCCATACCATCATCTCTAAAGCTCTCCGATTCGGGCCAAATACCTTTGATTGAACAAAGAAAAAATAATGGCCAAAAGAATCATAAAATCCCAAAATCAATTAATTTAGTCCTAATCAGAATTTGAAAACTATGTAAAGCAATTACCAGTATCTAAAATGCCGATAATTGAGTTTTGACCAGGGTTGTTAATTGAAAGAGGTCCATCTGAAATTGAGGGACTCAAATGCATGAAATCCCAACTCCTGGTGGTATGCAAATTAAGGTTACGGTTCGGTAACACTCTTACAACTCCAGGAATATCTGTGTTACAAACTGTAAAACCTAAGTACGAATTTATTTCAGAAAAAGAAAGTATATTGTGCAAAATTGCTAGTATTTCTACCAGCCAGAAGGGCGGCCTGAAATGGAGAGAGCACAGCTGCAAAGCCTGAGAAACTGTGTTTGTAGCTGTAAATAATTGATCCTTTTGCCTCTTTTGAACTATAAAAGGAGATGAATCATGGTTAATTTTCAAAACTTATCAGCTGGTACCAGTATAATATCAACCTATTTCAATATTGTTGGCTCAATTAACCTCTGTTGCAGAATGATACTATATTAGACAAAAAAAGGCCTAATAAGTGAATTATTTAAGGAAAAAAAAAACTGAAATGAGATCTAATTCTTCTAGATGGTACATTACCTGTGTCTATAGTAATACTACTAAACCTGACAGCGACCAGTGTATGAGAGAGAGAGAAGAGAGTGCGTGTGGTACCAGCCCTTTCTGGTACGGTACCGCTCTCTGTCAGTGGTACTGATACGGTACCAGTCCGATTGGGTTTGATTTTAGACAGGATCAGTACTGCTGGACTATCTAGGCTTTTTGTGTATTTTTGTTTACGTTTCCTTTCATTTCAATATATTTTGGCAGCTGCTGCCAATTTTTCAAAAAAAAAAAGAAAAAAGAAGAAGAAGAGTGCGTGTGTGTTTTGGAGGGGGGATGAGAGAGAGAAAGAGAGAGACCTCCCAAGTACAGAGGCAAGGATACTGTGGTGCGTTTCTTGCACAAGATCTGGTTCAATATCTGGCTCCTTATCTCCCATATACACTATGTATACCTAAGAAAACAAATTTACAAACCCAATTCCTTTTACAATCTATAGAACCCAATTTTTTGGCCAGGCATCAAAACAGAAAGCTAAAAGAGCCGATACATGAAAAATAACTCACATTGGATTTGGATCCATGTGTACTCCCAAATATAAGAACTAAGTGTGCCAGAAGAAGCAGATACACGGCCATTGCTCGAGAGAAAGAGAAGAGATTTGGAGCTTCAAATTGGATAGAGATGTGTATGATTAAGTAGTTAAGAAACCAACCAGCAGTTGTACACCTGTACTATCTATTGTTGGTTAGTGAGCCATAGAGCAGGACTGTGTTACTCTCTGTTCAAAGAACAAAATGAGATCATACTCGTTTTACTATTCTTGGTACTACCAAAAAGTAGACCAAATTTTATTTGTTGTTCCATATGGAAATAAATCTGCTATGATTCTAAAGGGATCGCAGGACCCTGTTATTCCATATCCATCCATTTATCTGTTTAGAGATTCGTGCATAAAAAATAAGTATTATTGAGATTTGTGCATTTCAAAAAGTTAAAGGTCAGATTTGGAATCACAGGGTCCTGCGATCTCTTTAGAATCACAGCAGATTTATTTCCAGTTCCATATAATGCCTACCCACCACTTTATCTCAAAAAGTAAAAAACTTTTCTTGAGATAAATAAAAGGGTTTTGACTTTTTGAGATGGTGGGGGGCTAGAAGTTGACTTGGGAGTGGAGACTTGAGTTGGAAACTTTGGTAAATGGCGCTTCCATCTTTTCTGATTTAATAAAATTTTCTAATCAACATTTGGAAGTGCGCAATCAGAGGAAGAAACTATTGAATGTGGATTGTGCACAATATAGAATATAGATCAACGCGACATCAACTTTTTGAGGCGCAAAAAATGAAATTTTATATTAGGTTATCTTGGGATTGTTGGGAATTCATGGAAATTCCTGGAAAATTTGAAGGATGGGATTTAGTTAAAGTGTGTTATGTGCAAAAGAAGTAAATGAAGGAACATCATCCAAATGATAACTCAGCAAGTTCTTGGGATTTCTAATCTGAAAATTTTCCTGTTCAAAGTTTGTTTTTTCTGAATAAATATAACAGTATTTAACTATTTATTGTAAAATTATTGAATTCCATAAAAAAAATCCTGACTCTGTCCATGGGGGACACTTTAATAAAACGTAGCGGGAAAAATGGTTGACACATAACTATATTTGGAAATTTTACTTGTTAGGTTGAGGAAGGATGCTACTTGATGATACAAACATATGACATGGATAATTATGAGTTAACACTTATCAGAATTAGGACTGTACAAGTTATAATATACAAATATATATATTCGGCTCGCCAAGAATCTGAATATGGTTTTCTTTGCTCTAATAGTTTGCATTAAAAATTTCAAATTCGAAATTGAGTTGTAATTGCAAATTTCGATTCAAACAAGAAATACATGTAATGCACGTGCACACCTCATATTATATAAGCACGTATTATAATTGGTTAAATCGAAGCAAAAGGTGAGTATTATCTTAATCTACGAAGTTATAGCAACAATACAATAAAAAAATATGCCGAACATATCAATTATTTCCAGCATATACGAGTTAGCCATGAGCATAGCTAAGCCAGTATTACTAGCGAGTATAATATACATAGAGAGAAAAAAAAAGTAAGATCAACACTAGTAATAAGCTGCACAGAGAAGCTCAGCTATTCATAGAACTGATCAAGTACATCTATCTCTAAAGAAATTACAAAAATCAAGCATATCAAATGGAGCCTCCAGTTCGGTGTATTATTTCAAAATAGAGCAGAACTATTTACTTGGGCCGTTTACGATATGGATACAGTATGTCATCTATGCTCTCTTTTACATAGCCACCTACCTTGCTCATGTTATTGGCTACACCTGCTGCCACTAGTCCAGAGCATTTCTGAAACCTGTATTCAAAGAAACAATAATAGAAGCATTTTTCGTTCTCAAGTTCCTTGCTGATTATTGAATAAAGAATAGTAAAGAGAAAAGGAAAATGATACATTAATTAAGACATGGCATAACAAACAAGAAAAATAATATTTTAAATATCGCATCAAAATGAAGCAGCCAAAATGAAGCACAAACTAAATGTTACCAAACTATATGCTATATACTTCTTGACAATCTGCACCAGTTCAGGTCCAGAATACTTTTTTAATGTACTATCCAACACACAATACATTTTTCCCTCAATCCTGATTGGAGCTTTAGCTTTTCCTTTTCTTTCTTTAATTCCAAAAGAACACCATATATAGATCTTTTACAGAAAGCTATGAAAAAATTTCTACACAACTTATGAATCTCAGAAAAGCTCCTACTTTAATTATTGGCAAAAGTTCCTACAATGGAGGAAGACTGTTCTCTAAACTATCACAACAATTTGAGAATTGTTTTTATTATGCAATTTTTCCTTCTTGTACATACAAATGCAAAGTAAAATTGAAAAGGAAGAAAAAAAAAGAAGGACAAATAACAGTACCTCTCAAGGAACTCTATAGGAGAATTATAACGTTTCTTCCTCTGTGGTTGAGGCTGTGGTTCATTTGCTATAGAGAAAACAAAATAGCAAAATCAATCAATTAGGTCAGATTAAGCGTATCAAGAAAAAACACAAAAATAATATACGAGGAAAACTTTCATACCTTCTCTATTAGCATGAGCTGAAGGATTCATTCTTTTATCTGCTAGGATCTGAAAGACAAGTTTTTTTGATAGATTAAAAAAACTGAAATTAAGTGCAAAAGGAACAGGCTAAGAAAATGATCATCCCTACTTCTAATAGCATTGAAAGAACCACCTCTTAACCAAGGACCATCCCAACTGCTTCCCAGTTTCCTAATTGATTTAGTACTCGTAGGAAACAAATAGCGGTTCAATCAAACAGAGATGTCCCATTGGAAAAATACTACCCTAGAAACCTGTAAGATGCTAAATGCTAAATAATAAGTAAATACAAAAAAGAAAAGGTACCTCAATTCCAACACAAAAGGGAAGGTCTACTTGATCCTCTGACTGCTCTTTGCTCCTGTTTTTGTTATCGAAGTACATGGAATAACCAACACAAAAGTACTTAAAGTCTGTTAGTTGGTTTCCTTTAATTCTAGCTTCAGCTTCAGTTTGTTTTACAAGTTTGCTATTCACTGTGCAACCAACCACAAGATAACAAGAACACATGTTAGAAACTCAATTGAAACTGAGAGAACAGTAAAATCTTAAATTGATGGCCCAAAGATCCAAGGTTTTCCAAAATAATGGGACTAAGCTTTACGATTGATACAAACTGATTCATAAACTACCCATTCTGAGCAATCTTGCACTCCGACTATTATCCAAGCGCAACACATATACGCTAAGAAATCAATATTGGTCTAATAATATAATACAGATAAAGGAAACATATCCGAGAGTTAGCCCACGATGCTCGAACAAACCCCAAATTTCAATTCTACAACAAATAAAACCTTAAAATGAGTCGAGATAATTACCTTGTGGAAGCGACTTAGGGAAGCCCCAGCACAGGGGATTTTTTTCGCGAGATTTTCGGAGCGAAGAGTAGTAGAGAGTCCCTTTACACGACTTCCCCTTGTGTACCGGACGATCGACGCCGGTACCGTTGGATCCTAGATTCGTCTCACCACCGCCTTCCGGTGGTTGCTCCATCTCTCTCCCTCTCGGACGTTTTCTATTCTTTCTTTCTCAATTTCTCCATGAACCACGATCCAACCTAGTTCGGGCTTTCGGGGATGGACCCAAAGATAGTTAATTGAATAAACATGGAGCACACGTTGCAGCTTGCAACACCTTCGCCAGGCCCAGTTGCTCGCAAGTATGGTGTTCACTGTTCAATGGAAATTCGGATACTCCCTGGTACAGTGGTACCATAAAGGAAATCTTTTCAAATCAGTGGATCCGGACCGTTCCTTTTAACTTATCACGAATCTCAAAGCGCGAATAATACCGGCCCTGCACAACCCCGAATAAACATTTTTTTTTTTAGTTAATATGGGTCGTAAAGTAGTGGGCTCCACTTTACACGTACTTGAGAGTAGGATTGGCAAAAAAATTCGTGACTCGCTCAACATGAATCTCAAAACTAAATAATATTGGCCGTGCGCCATCCCTGAATAAACATTTTTTTTTGGTTAATATGGATCGTAAAGTAGTGGGTCCCACGTTACACGTACTTAAGAGTGGAATTAGCAAAAAAGCTCATGACTCACTCAAACTCAAGCGAGTCACGAACCACTTTTTTAGCTTGAACCTTAATGTTAGTTCACTCATTTTGGAAACAAGTGAGCCATGAGCTATGTCTAGCTCGGCTCGTTGTCATTCGGAGTACATGTCTCACTCGGAAAAAAAAAAATTGCTCATTTTTGGCTCGGTTCGGAAACAAGCGAGGCATGAGCCATTTTTTTAGCTCGAACTCTAACATTAACTTGCTCGTGACTCGCTCATTTTGAAACTAATTCGATTAAGTGTGACTTAAGTTTTTATATTTTGTTTGGTTTAATTTTTCTTATTTTGATTCGATATATAGAGTAGAACTAGGGTGTTTGTAAGTTCAAAAAGTGTTTTTGTGAACTTCACTCTAAAATTTATTGAATTAACTTTAAATGACGAATTTGAATCATTCAAACTTGTATATCTTACGAGTGATGTGTCTGAATACAAGGATTTAAAATTTTTGAACTAATTTTGTATATCGAATTAATTTTGCGGCTTAAAACTAATATAATTTATTTGTAAACAGAGTTTGAGATAATTTCTGAAGGAAAATGCATAAGGTAGCTCTAAAACTATTTTTCTTTTTTCTCCTTCTATAATTGTTCTAAAACAAAATAACAATTTGTAACCTGACCATTAGTCTTGTCCTCTAAATATTTTAGTTGAACAATCTAGTCTAGATTGTTTACGAGCTTCTCTAAAATAATTCAAATCTAAATATTTTCATACGCATTTTTAACGATCTAATGTTTTAAAATTTTATAAACTGTATTAGATTTTTTTCACCATCTTAACAAATAGAAAATTAAATGTTTCTCTCAACGAAAGCAAACTTCATTTACTGGGCTTTTGATACAGACATCGGCCCCACTTTATCTAATAAAATATCAGGATGTGTGATTGGAGCCGATTTTTTTATTAGTAGAAAATAGAAAATAAAAATATTACTAAAGGTTGGCGTTTCGGGAAAAATCAAAATATATAAAAAAAGGGATGAATTATCTCGTTGAGCGGATGTTACAAACAATTTCGTCCTAATAATTCAAATCCCATACCGTAATTAACAAAACAAAAAATAAAAAAAATTATCCGGACGGAATAATCTAATATATATGCACGATACAATCCCTATTCCTCCCGCTGAATTCGCATCCTCTGAGATATCTCATATTTTGCGTGCCTTTTTGGGAAATCTGCATCCTCCCCATTTACATTCTCACTCCTTTCTTTTGTCAATTTGCATCAGGTTATCTCAATCAGGATTTATTTTCCGTGTAAACTGTTTTGGGTTGTCTTGAAACCTGGGGACTTTAATTAAAAAGTGTGCAAATTAAGGTATGAAGTGGAGTATGTCGGAAGCTTCAGGGGCAGATCAAAATTTTTGTCAAGGGATCAAAATAGAATCAGGGTTAAATAACTTATTAGATTTAAATTCATTAATTAATTGGATAGTCAATAAAAAAAAATAATAATATTTTGACTTATATTTTCCAATGTCCTGATTCATAATTTTTAATACTTTAACTTATAATTATAATTACCAATCATAATTGAAAAAAAATTATTTTAATTTTAACACTAAATTACAAATTAAACATTTTGGTTTGGGGGGGGCAAAAAAATTTCTAAAGAGAGAGTCGATTAGTACTTATAGATTACCATTAAAATTCAAAATTTAGAAAGGATGGCTGCCCCCTGTTCTACTCTGGGTCCACCTCTGAGTGTTGCTGCATTTTTCCAGGTGTTTCATAAAAACGAGTTAATCTTAATTTTTTTTTTTTTTTTGGCATCCGAGACAACGGGATGGTTCACAACATCCAGGTTCTCTTTTATTCTAGGCGAGACGGATTTCAACATCCTGAATTCCTTTTTCAAGATTAAATTTTGAATTAGAGGGACAAGATAGATTGTTCCGTTCTCTGATAAATGAACTACAATTCGAAATTCCATTTAAATTCAATTAATAAAAACATCGGGTGATTGGAGTCCTTCCTATTGAACATAGATTTGTTGGATCATCTCAAATCAAATTTGATAGCAAGCTAGCTCCCAATCATTCGGTTCAGATTGGATCAAACATAACTACAAAGCATGAATAAAGAACTAAAGAAAAATATATCAGATCAGATAGTTGGGCGTTTCTTTCTTCATCACTCTACGTTTCTACCTTCACAAATTTACTGATGAACATTGAAGGTACCTACTCAACCTACACAGATGCTAAAATAGAAGGAAAAGAAAGAAAATAAACAAGTAAACAGTACATGACAACTTCAACTGCAGGGAGCCCATAAGGCGTCAAAACACCACTCTCCAGCATTTGCATTGGTCACATGTATGTACATACATCATGTCAAAACTAACAAGCTAACTATTCCACCAAAATATTATTTAGAAATTACAGCTATTCAGACTACCGCCTCTCCTCTGGTGGGTGATAGTAGTTACAACCAGAACCCTTCCTGCAATGCCCATTCTCATAAAACTTACAAACCCCTGGACGCAGGCCCCCCTGCGGCCAAGCATCAACACCAGTATTATCACCACCAACTGGTGCTACATTAGCATTCCCATTCCCTTGCACAGGTCCTGCACTGAGAATCTGGTTTTGGGTTGCATTAGGACCCTGTGCTGGTCCCACTCCCCAGTTGCTAACATTTGGTGTCTGCACTCCCCATGCAGGAAACTGATTTACTGGATTTGCACTGCCGGGCATTAGCGTGCCCCAAGAGGCCGCTGTAGCTGGTTGCATAGCCTGTGGGCCCCATGCAAAGTTCATGTTTGGATTTCCTGGAAACTGATTTGGTATGTTGAAATTAGGTGCACTCCACCCCATGTTCATGCTCATGTTCATGCCAGTGGGACCTACCATGTTGCCCCAGCTAGTGTTGGCACTTCCCTGGACTGGAATTTGTGGATTCCAGGCCATTGCCCCATTGGTGCCCATGGCAGCCATCTGCTGTGCCATGGCTGCTGCAGCTGTAGCCCAATCAGCACTGTTAGTCATCTGTTGTGCAGGACCCACAGATGCTGGTACTGTGTTGGAAGTGCTGTTTGGATCTGACAAGACACTGATGCTTGGATCTGACTTCTGTTGAATGTTACTCTGGTTCAGTGAGTGCTCGGTTGGTGGATAGGAAACCTGGCTTGCATCACCTGGTAATCGACTCGTGCCTAAAACAATGGTAATAAATGAGATCCTATTAATCAGAATTTTGGCTCTATGCACCATATATTATTGGCTTTAATAGTTAGAATGGTTCAAGACTGCAGTGGCCACCAAAGGTTATGTTATGTAACACAATGGAAAGGTACTGTGATAAACTTTAGAGAGCTTGTACCTTCAGCAGAAAAACTTGCACTTCTATCAAGAGCATGGCTACTTTCAGCCTTGACAAATGCAGGCGAAACTGAAACTGAATTCACAGCCCCGTAATTCACAACTGAATTGGTTTTCAACTCATTCCCACCTGCAGCCTTCTCACTTTTTGGTGGATTATCCTCGCCACCACCCCTATGTTGACCTATTGTGTAAGGAGAGGCAGTATTCCTCTCTTCCTTTTGAAACCTCCCGTTCAATGCATCTGTCAAAAGTATGGAGTCCTCTTGCTTCTCATTCAACCGCCACACCTTGAGGGTAGACGGGAAGTACCCACTTGAGTTCCATTTTCTCAGCTGGACCAGCGAAAAAGGGCCCTGTGTCTTTCCTGCCGGGTCCAGGTACTGCCATATCTTTTCAGACTCATCAGCTGTTGACGCCTTAGTTTGACTTTGGGTATGACTGCTTGACAAGTGTAAATTTCTCTCTCTCTCTCTTTCCCTCTCTCTGTCCCTTTGCCTTTCTCTCTCCCTCTCCCTTTCTCTTTCTTTCTCTCTTTCTCTTTCCCTTTCCCTTTCCCTTTCCCTTTCACTGCTCCAAGGATGGGCTGACCTGTTTGCAGTGGGAGTGGTTGGGGAGGGTAGTGAGTTGGTGAAGGACTCATTTTGGTTTCTACGTGATCCCTTCCAGCTATCACCACCCCTCCAGTTGTCACCTGAGAAGCCGCTGCCTCTGTGTGGTGAGACTGCCTCACCCCTTCTGCCAAATGAATCTCCTCCTCTGTGTGGTGAGACTGCCTCACTGCCTCTTCTGCCAAATGAATCTCGCCGGGTAAATTGATCTGCAATATCGAGCATGGAACAGAGATATCAGTTGAATAATGATACAGTAATACAAATATGTATCTGCTACTATATTAAGAGAATATTTCAATTCAAGTTTTACCTTTTTTGACAATCTCAGGTTCGACCTCCTCAGCAGATTCATAATCAGGATCCATGGTGGGGTCAGCATGAATTTCAGGCAGGTCTCTCAGCCTACGCAATCTTTCTTCCGGTGTATTCAAAAGCTGCAGCTTCTCAACACATTCTCGCAGCGTGGAGGATAACCAAAGTCAAGGACTAACAAACCCAAATTTAAACGTAACTTAAATACTAAAATTATGCTGGTCAAGGTTGTTTCAGTATTATCTCTTACTGTTCAGAGTTTTTTTTTTTTTTTTTTCCTCCTTCCGTTGTGTGTGTGTGGGGTGGGTTGGGGGGGAATAAAAATATTTATGGCACTATTGTTTGGGTTTGATGGTGTTTTAATCCTCAGGTAGGATATACTGAAAAGTGCAAGAACTGCAGAACCATGCTTTTAAGCTAATGAAATCCTAACACTTGAAGAAGATGGGTAAAAGAAAGGAAACAGCATATGGATTGAAATAGCTAATTAATAAAAAGGATAATAAAGAAAGACAAAGGAAATATGTGTCAATTAACAAATAAACATTTTAGTCTTTAAAAGGATATTCTTTTCTACGTCCTGTTTCACTAGCACGATCCCGAAGATGGCTGAGTCTCATTTTCTCGCTTTCAATCCACTGCACAATACTCAAGCATAATTAATAAAAAAATTCAGTGTAACAATAAAAAAAAAAAGGAGAAAAAACTCTCGTGTTACACACTTAAATTAGAAAATATAACACATTAACCGTGGGACCTAAGCAAAAGTTCATTGTAGCTTAATGCAGTGTACACTATCTGGTAATCTAACCTGGCCCAAAACAGTGGGTTCAAATTTTGGTTAGGTAATGGGTTGAGATTTGAATCATCGATTCATAATAGTCTTTTAATAATGCACATATACAATTAAATTCACCTTTTAATCAATACATAGATACTCCCACAATAACTAAATAAATAAATTAATATAAATTCCACTTAATCAACCAGTAGAATAAACTATCAACTCTTGCAATATCATGTTGCTCTTCATCAGTTATCTTAACATTTTAGCTTAGCCAATTAGTTATCTTTTGTTAAATTTTATACTCCCACCACATCCTCAATTTATAAGTACTTGTTTTGTTTTATCACCTTCAAGTATGTGTTATCTTCACTTTGAGGGCTGAACCTTCGAGGTGCCTTAAATTATTCTAGTTTTCTTAATATACAGATTTTCCATCCAATTTTAACTGAATGGATAATATTGTACTATCACAAGTAAAAAACCTGAGATTTTCTTTGACTTGTACATATTTTTTTTAACAAATATATGAGTAATTACTTCTTACTAACTACTTTTTAGCCCCCTTGATTAGAGAAGGGCATACCTTAGCGACTTAAAAAAAACGAACAAATTATTTACATATCAGATACAGAAATATACATAATGGTACAAGGGCGAAACCACATTGTGGCAAGGTGGGGGGGCACTTGCCATATCCCTCCTCCCACCCCCCACCCCCCACCCCCCAGGACCCAAAATAATTGTTAAAATATGCTTATAAAAGTATAGCTGTAACCAAAATTATTTGTACAAGTATGCCTTATTTCCAAAATAATTGCAAAATAATGCCCCATCCTGGATTTTTGCCCCCCTCTACCATTTATGCTGGCTCTGTGTTGGGCTGGTATGCATCCTTAGAATGAATAGCACCTATAGCTCGAGCCTCATCTAGTTTGCAAAATACTAAAGTTTATCCCAAAGAATACATTAACCTAATATTTTTACTAGAAAAATTATTCATTTCTTCATTATATATCCTGTTTACTATTTTAAAATTTGTGATCATTCTTTAATTTTTAAATATTTATAAAAAATCACCACAATCCCTGTGCAAGACAAGATAAAATACTAGTTTAACTTCGAGCAATTATGCCATGTTAGGTTCGCCTATGGAAAAACACAATAGTAGAGATTTACTTACATCATTCACTTTTACGGTCTGCAGCACTCTGGCCTTATCTTGAATTTCTCCCTTAAAAAGGCAATAAAAGAAGGATAAGTCATGATCTGAAACTTGTAGCAATCTCAAAGATTGTTACTTTAAATGAGTCGAAGTTCATTCTATTTTTCTTACCACTGTTAGGCGTGGTATAAAATTATATTTAATGCTCTGTCTCAGGCGCTTGCATTCCTCCTACAAAACCAAATCAAATTACATGCCAGAGCAATTTATTAAATATAATCATCAGAATAAAATGCTTTATAGAGGAAACAACTAGAGTTACCTCAGTAAATTCCTGATTGGAGATGATATCAATAGTAATAAACTCCTGCTTGTCCAAATTTAAGATCTCCAAGGTTATATCTGTCATCCTTTTACCCATCTTATACTTCTCAGCTGCTCTACCAGTTCCTGAAATTCAAATTACTCAGTGACAATGCACATTCAATACAAATGGTATAAGGGGTTTCCACAGATTATAGCCAAACTTTACTAAAATTGCAAATGATATTAAACATCTCTCTTTGCATACAATAACCAATATTTTTCAAAGTTCCAATACCACTTAACATCTCTTTTTTTTAATGCCCAAATTAGCAAAAACATATTATGAAGGAATTGTCCAGTAAATAGCAAAACATTTGGGAAAAATCAGTCTCTGATGTATTACTTCTAATAATGATTCCCTTCTAAAATGACCAAAGTAATTATAGATATATTATATATATGAGGAATGCTGGGTGTTTCTTACAAATACTGCAAACTTAATGGGCATAATTTGCAAGAAATATGAGGATCTAATTAGCAGAACTTCTTTGAGGAAAAATATCCGTACCAACAACTTGCACAAGACGGTATATATCCTGGCGCTGCTGACCTGAGCTCGAGATTCTAATCCTGACAAAGGACCCCACTACCTTTTCCTCAAAGTCCTCAGGTTCACTGTCAACAATCTCCTCCATTAAATTACGCCTTAGATAAATCAGCCCTATATTGTGCATATCTATTGCTGCATAGTCATCCAAGTTACCCTGCATGGCCCTGGTCCCCTTGCCTCTTCCCTTCCTTCTCTTTTCCGAACCCGTACCCAAAGCGGATCCTTCACTGTTTTCAGGTTCTGGGTCGGGTTCCGGGTCAACCACTCCACCCCCTTGGTTATCATCCATCACAGTAGGAGGCACTTCGAAAAAGTGGGATTCTAAAAGCTTCAGCATTTCAAAGTGGCCAACACGTGGTTTGCCAAATAGATTCTCCAGCATGCGGTCACAAATTATCTGGCTCTTTCTTCGTGGGTCCCGAAGGTTCTTCCTCTTGATGTACTCTAACAAGAGGGCCTGTACATCAAATTGTGAAATTACTGATCTGTCCCCATCACGCATGTGCGCAACAAAGTCAAGTAATTCTTCAGAGGCCCAGTTGGTCCCGCTGGACTTGTTGTTACTAGTGCGAGTGCGCTTCTCTGAGCACTCAGCAAGCCCAATTTTGTCTTTTCGCATTTTCTTCAACCTTTTATTTGTTGAAGAGGGAGAGGGGGTAGTCGTTGGTTGTTTCAGTCTCTTTCTAGATTTTCTCTTGGACAAGGTTTCTTCTGCTTCGGTACGACGGGCAGAGGAGTTGTCAGAGCTGACATGCTCATCAGAGGTTTCCTTTTCTTTAGCAGCAGGGGTCACTGGGGTGTTTTGTTGAGATTTGGCAGCCAATATCTCTTCTAGTGTCAGCGATTGCTTTCCTTTTGTCTCAAGCCAATAGTCTCTAAATAGAAACTCCCAACTACTTTTGTCTTCAAAATTTATATTTTCCTGTGAAGTAAGAAGGCAAAAATATCATAGAGTCAAGGGTGCCAAAACCACACAAAATAAGCCATATTTTTGGAGGATTTGTTACTCCAAACCATTGTTTAATTGCAATCACTTCCTAAAGGAAGTAATGGTGAGGACCCCAGTGATCATTTTCTCTAGGACAAAGCAAATTCCAAGAACAAGTACATGGTTTATTCTATAACCTCGTTGCAAAGGAATTTGAACGGAGAATATAAATTACAAAATCTCATTTGTTCACGTATCCCAATAGGTCTTTTAGTAAAACAAGAAATAAGGAGATAACAAGGCCGAGCAAAATCATCCTTTCTCATTCTGACCCAATTTCCCAGGAAAAAACCAACCCAACGTGGAACTAGAGATATTTATTAATAAAATAGTATAAAAGGAACATACCGTAAGAGCATCCTGCTCTCCTCGTTCATATTTCTCAATCATTGTTACAGTGGACAGACATGAGGGACAGAAGCCCATGTTCCCTCTGACGCTCAAGAACTCCTCTCCTTTCATGCACCCCTTGCAAAGGGAATAGGTGCACGTGTAGCACATCAATCGAGCTGGCTTCTGACATTCACTGCATATGTGCCATCCTGCCATATTGTCATGCATCAGTTGTAGAATGGCCAATGTCAGAGAGGGATATTCAAACAAATTTCTGAAGTTTCAATGTCAGTCAGAAACAGACCAGTAAGGTGTCCATAATGTGATTAAGCACATATATTGCTTTGACTAGACATCCTGATTTTTATAATTAATATTCAACTCAATCCAATATTGCCATGATAACCTCAGGATCAAAAGCAAATAGCACTTACCACAATTCCATTTGCCCTTTGCACGGAAGAATGCTTCGTCTCTATTAACACACGACGGATGATACACCTTCGGACATCCCCTGCATAGCAAAAAGAAAGAACGAAAGGTTAAAACAAAAACAAGGGAAGAAAGCCAAACCCACAGTTCAAATATTTGGTGAGTTATATTGCTAGCAACAAGCAAATCCTCCAAGGACACTGACACTGAAGATAGGTAGTTGCAATATTTAGTGCAAATTCTCTTCATGTGAGGGGCCAAATGTGCAGATGACAATTTACATGTATATACTGCTAGAATTAAGCAAGGGAAAAATATGAACATGAGAGAGCAAGCACAGAGTGAAGAAGTGTGCAGAGGTGCATAGTGAATTTCCAAAGGAACTCAATACGAGTTGTTATGTTACTGATTTTGTAATGAGACAAAATATTGTCAAAATTTAAAATGAGGATGTCTCTAGGGAAACCTAAACCAGATTGACTGCTTGACAAATTAATCCAGGTGTTAAAGTTTATTTATGCCAACAAATAGACACCCAATCTACTCTTAACGGACTTGAAACGTTGTAGGGATATCATTTTTTTCAATTCTGTTTTGCATTAACTGGTACAATGGTCAATGTGAGCTTCAAAGCCTCAACTGTATAGATTGTCATAGGTTAGTACCCATTGGGAATCAATTCAACAGATGTTGCTATTCAACCTTATCAATTTGGTCAGAAGTCGATCAGATTTGGACTAATTTTGAGCTATTGGGCAACTCAATTAAATAGAAGGGCTTTCTCCTTGTTACAGTAAAAGGTTTTGTTCTTGTTACAAGGTCGGTACCAATAAAGAAAGGTTTTGCTCTTGTTACAATAAATTACAAGAAAAAACAAGAACACGATCTACTCATCTGACCTGCGATCACACACAACAAGCTCACCACCATCAAAACAAATAAAGCATAATTCCTCCTCTCCCTTTTTGATCCTTGGTGCCCGGCCCCGCTTCTTCCTCCCCCCACTGCTTTTCTTCGCTGGCAATGGTGGGGGATCATCCTCTTCTTCATCCTCCTCTCCATCATTCGTACCCATCACTTCTTCTCCATGTTTAGCCTGATCATCATCAGTGTCGTCATCCAATCCACCGCCATCTGCACCCGTGGAGAGCTCATTCATCGCCTTATCCTCATCTCCATCATGTGTCAAATCCTCGTCCATTGCCTTATCACCATCTCCATCTTGTGTCAAATCCTCATCCATTGCCTTATCACCATCTCCTCCTTGTGTCAAATCCTCATCCATTGCCTTATCACCATCTCCTTCCTGTGTCAAACCCTCATCTGTTACCTTATCACCATCTCCATCTTGTGTCAAATCCTCATCCGTTGCCTTATCACCGTCTCCTTCCAGTGTCAAATCCTCATCCGTTGCCTTATCACCGTCTCCTTCCAGTGTCAAATCCTCATCCATTGCCTTATCTCCACTGTGATCATCATGCATCAATGCATCCATGCTACTTTCTTTTTCTTGAGCTGGGTTGCTATCTTCTGGTCGCAACTCATCAGTGACTTCAATGTTTGTTTCTGACTGAACCGTCTTTTGGTCCAGATGTGGGGCCTCTTCGTCAGTCCGAGTAACATCTTCTTCTTTTCTCTCAGTTTCATCCATCAGTTCCACCTCCTGTTCTAATTCTTCTTCTTCTTCTTTTGGCATTGTATCATCATTTCCAGCTATCATCACCTCCCTAACTGCTCCTGCTTCGCTAACCAAACCGGTATTGACTGCTGGACCCACCTCTCCCTTCATGGAAATCTCCATCCGATCATCATCATCTCCTTCTTTTTTAACTGCATGGTCAATTTGAGAGCCCTCTTCTTTCAACACTTCCTCTGTACCAGAAATTACTGCTTCGTGCAAAGCTGCTGTTTCCACAGGATGCAAACACTGGACTGACTCGACCTCAGCTGTAGCAACCTCCCCAGCATCAGCCTCTTCTCCCTTCACAGAAGGATTCACATCTCCAGCCATAGCACCCACTTCTTCTTTCTCTTCATCTAGAGTGAAATTTGCAATGGAACTCAGTTCTCCCGACAAGCTCACGGTCCCCTTATCCTCCAAATCCGTTTCTGATACCGCCACCTCGTTGGTCGAATTTGGAGATAGCGGCGCGTCAGTGTCTCGATTAATGTCGTTCGCTGTTTCGGTGTTCTCGCATTGAGGAGCTAGGGTTCCTGGCTGAGCACCTGGTTCGCCCTCTGGTTCTTCCATGGCGGAGTTGGAGAGAGAAATTAGGGTATATGATCCAAACCCTAGGTCAGTGTCCTTTGCTTTTGTTAAATCTGGCTCGATCTTGAGCGGTTAAAGGCAAGAGGGGGCCGAGGTCGAAATTTTATATTTTTGGGGTGGTTTCTTGTTTTATATGTTAATTTTTTAAGAGGTTTTGAAGATAACCTAAATATCGATGGGAAAAATATTATCTTCCCCTGATTTTAAGAGGTATACAGACTAACAGGATATCGAGATTAAAACTGTTTCAAAAATCAAAATTAACAGTTTCTGTATCTAGAAGACGGGAACTGACACGTGACATATAACATGTTAAACTTTCTGTTTCGATTACTACCTGAATTTTCACGATATTAAAGCGAGGAGCCACGTGGCAACAACTTTTTTTTTTCTTTTATGGGAAGCCCGTAGGCGGTGGCAACAAATTCTGAGCCATTAGTCCATTACTGCTCTGTCATGTTTAATTTGCGTTGGATTATTTTCGAGGACAAGAAGTAAGAACATTTAAAGTAATATTTATCACCGCTCTCACGAAAAAATTTTATTCGCTTTTTTCTTTTTGGATCATGATAATAATTTTCGCAGGTCTATTTCTACAAAAAACTCCGCACTAACTGCCAAAAAAGTCATGGGGGGACCGCTCGATCATTAATACTCCGCATAAAATGTTAGTATTTAACTTGAAGCATCAAAGTATTTATCCTGAATTTGCAAAGTATTAATTCCTATGCAATAATCTCTATTTATGACTGAATAAATCAATCCATTAATTATCCCCGCACAAAATTTTTTTTTTTTTTGGATTGTCCCCACACAACTGGGAACCATTAAATAAATAATCACCTCACCCAATGATAAATACTTGTCACACATAATGATAAATACTTTATGTTACATAGATAAATACTTCTCAGACATAATTGCAATTTTCAGTAAAAACATCAATGATAAATACTCTAAGACATAATGATAAATACTCTATGTTACATGGATAAATACTATATGTTACAAAGATAAATATTTTATGTTACATAGATAAATATTTCTCAAACATAATTGCACTTACAGTAAAACATCAGTGATAAATACTCTTAGACATAATGATAAATACTCTCATGTATAAGGATAAATACTTTATGTTATATGAATAAATATTTCTCAAATATAATTGCAACTTACAGTAAACATCAATGATAAATACTCTCAGACATAATGATAAATATTTTATGTTATATGAATAAATACTTTATGTTATATGGATAAATACTTCTCAGAAATAACAAATAAACATTTATTAACAGGGATTGTTATTAGATAACAGTATAATTAATGCGGAAATTATTTTTAAAGGAATAATTAATGTGGGAATTGTAATTAGAGGAAAGCATAATTAATGCAGGGATTGGTATTAAATGACTCTAATTTAATGCGGGGATAAATGAAAATTTTTAGCCAAATAAGTGAGGGGATATGACAGTTAAGGAAGAGAGAGAGTGCGGGGATAAATGGGGGGACAGGGGTGGAGGGATTAGTATAATTATTATTTCTTTTTAGGAGGATTCAAATACCTCTATTTTTCTTTGCTTTTATTTTTTAAAATTTTAATAACTTAAAATTTAAAATTTAAAAGTTAAAATAAAACCATTTGATACGATCTATGTTATTTTCTCTCTGTGCTTATAAAAAAGTATCATATTTCAATTTTATTTTTATGTGAATTAATAAATTAAAAAATCAACGTCTAGAAATTATCAACGTTAGTACTTTTTTTAACAAGCGCTTGATGACAACCAAAATAAAATTAAAATATCATAATTTTTTAAACGTGCGTAGATAAAATAATATAGATTATATTCAATCGTTTTATTTTGACTTTTATGTTTTTAAATTTTGAATTATTAAGGTTTTAAAAAATGGAGGTACAATGGAGACACAAAAAATACATGCATTTGAACCATCTCTTTTTTTTATTCAATTATTGTTTTATATGATGCTGTAACTATATGATTGGAAATTTTGATTTCACATCACCTATAAATTATATTTTTAATTATAAAGTTGGACGTTTGGGACTAATTAATGGATTATTGTTCGAATAATAAACATGCAATCATTATACTATGAACAGAATTAGGATTAAGAACAATCATTATACTATGAACAGAATTAGGACTAATGTTCTTAAGCTCACCAAATTCTTTAATAAGTTTCACTTCAAAACCAATGAGATTAGTTTCAAATGATAAATTCAAATTAAAAACCATCTAATTTAAGAGTGTTTGCATTTACATATAAAATAGATAATTTTTAAAATTAAATTAGTGTAAAATAAAGTGGTCAAAATATGTAAAAAAGACTGAATACATTAAAAAGTGATCAAAATATGTTAAAAAGACTGAATACATTAAAAATAACTTATAATTTTTTTTTTATGATCATTGGACTTTATACCAAATTAATTTGATTTAAAAACTTTGTATGCAAAGTTGCAAACACATCAAATTTGTGAAATAGATCAATTTTAACGGCTTAGATTTATTTTTTGAATCTGATCTCATGAATTTTAAATCAAACTTATCAAAAAACTCGATGAGCTTTAAAAAAACTCCTTGTATTATATCTCCCTTCAAACTATCAAAATACCGACAAGGAAGGGTGCTGAGCTCTGAGGACCATACTGAATTTAATATTTCCGTAGTTTTTGTTAGAAAATTTCTCATCTCCTTCAAATTTCTCTAAACTTTTTTTATTTTAAAATATGTAAAAATCCTATTGTTCTTTCTACTAATTAAAAAATATGATATACTCTTTATGTTTTTCTCTTTCTTTATTTTAATTTCTACAGATAATTTTTTTACAAATTAGAGTGGGTAGGTCTAATGATCATCAATGATTCGATAGACAATAAGGCTGTCCAATCCGCTTCAAAATCTGCAAATACAAAAATTAAAGTGGACACACAAATATTACAGCGAAGCACACGATCTCAAAGCAAATCCGACAGTCATCGAACCTGAACCTGAAGTAGGTCGGCCCTACTCTGCTCTAATAATAAATAGACAGGATAGTTATACGAACCCGTATCCTTTCAGGTATTGCATTATTATTGCAGAGGATCACTTACTTTACGGTTTGAGATTAAATCTCAACCGGCTTGGGATTCGGGTCACTGTAGGGGGCCTCATTTTTGGGCTTTGAGATTCGTGCCAAGTTAAAAAGTACGGTTCAGATCTAGTAATTGTAAAAGATTCCCTTATCAGGTATTGGAGAGAATGTGAATTCATAGTCATACTGCTGTCCAGCCTGCAATATCAGTACCAAAATTATAGTTTGCTCAGTGCCTAGCGACTTGTATAAAAGATACTGGGAGAACTTTAAGAATTCCATTCACATCTATATGATACATTATATAGTTTCTTATATACAACAGCATTATTGCCTAATATCAAACAAGCCAAACCTTTACTCTTTTAGATAAAAGGGAGTATCAAACTTCTGTGGCTATGAGATAAAGGGGAGTTTTCCTGGGAACAGAAATCCCAACACCTTCATCCATATCCAAATTAGTACCAGGTAATCTCCAATCAAACCGGTACAAAAGATTTGCTAATGCAAGTTCTATGGCCACCATAGCAAAGTTCATCCCGGGGCACATCCTTCGCCCTGCGCCAAATGGGATGAATTGGAAATTATTTCCCCGGAAATCCACTTCGCTGCCGATAAACCTCTCTGGCCTGAACTCATCTGGTGCCTCCCAAATCTGTGGATCTCTGCCTATTGCCCATCCATTGATGATTAGTTTTGTTTTGGCCGGGATCTTGTACCCATATATTTCCACGGCGGTGATCGATTCATGCGGAACTAACAGTGGAGCAGGAGGGTGCAGTCTCATTACCTCTTTGATTACTGCACGAATATACTCGATTCCGTTCAAGTCATCTTCTGTGACCATAGGTTTCTTGCCTGCAATTTTTCTTATTTCGGCCTGTGCCTTGGCCATGACATCTGGGTTTTTCATTAGCTCTGACATGATCCATTCAAGTGATATGAAAGTTGTGTCAGTTGCAGCTGCAGTCATGTCCTGAAAATAAAATAATGATATTAAGTATCAGCTAAAATTACAAAAATCTTGAAAATTTTAAAAAGTATTGTATATATAAAGAATAAAGCTTAGGTGTTATAAATAACATAAGGTCATCCGTGCTACAGTCTCAAAAGACTATTGTATAAACTTCAAATTTTGATTTAAGTATCTCAATAAATTGGTTATATAATAAACTTGTAGAATATTAATTTTTAATATTTTTGAAACTTTTTTATTATTTTTTATTATTTATGAAAGATGACAAAAATAATCTAAAATATTGATAATTTTCTTTTATTTTTCAGTCATTTATTGTCATCATTTATAAATTATAAAGCATAATAAAAAAAATTCAAAATAGTAAAAATTGGTATTCTACAAGTTCATTATATAACCAATTTACTAAGCTACTTAAATCAAAGTTTGAAGTTTATTTGATAAATTTTTGAAGCCGTAGTACAATTGGTCAATTACCCAAGCCTTACTCATATATAAATAAGAGGAAGAGTAGACCAACCCTAACAATTGCAATTATGCCATTCTCCGTTAGATCGAATCCGGCTGTACCATCGTTTCTAGCCCTTAGCAGAACATCAACAAAATCTTCTTCCTTGGTGTTTACCATTTTCTTCTTATGCTCCTCTAGAATTTCAGACATGAACTGATTCCAATTCCGATTATGGCCCTCAAACTTCTCATTGAGTCCTGACACTTTATTTATTAGTTTCCCTATTGCTGGAAACACTTCTGCTGCCACCCGATAAAGAGATCTCTGTGCTAGTATTGCTGAGATGTCCCCCATCAACTCCCTAGTATTTTTCTTTTACCAGTAAATTTTTAGTGGGACAAAAAATTAAAGAAATATATAAGCTGTATCACTCTGTCTCTAATTGGCCCATATCTTTCTTGGTAGGTCTGTAGTGTCAATTATGAAATAATTCAAATTTATTATAAACGTGTACCTGGCTAACCCACTGGCACTCTTTGGTGTGGGGGCGGTCCAATGGGCATCGGACCAAATTCGATTTGATGCCCGGTCATAGCTATGATCCGCAGAAATTTTGTTATTTCCGCACGAACAATCTAAATGCGGATCGGATGACTATGACCTAGCACCATACCTAATTTAGTCCAATGAGCTCGATGGCTATGACCTGCACCAGATCGAATTTGGTCCAATGACCATCGGACCATCCCGAATTCTGGCACTCTTCTAGTTAATCAAGTGAGTTTCAGAATAAGAAAATCTACTAGAGTTGCACTACCTGAACTTGTCTGCATTGCTTTCCTTTCCCGCAATTGCACGGCTGACAACACCATTTGCATATGCATAGAAGCAGTCACTCAAATTCACTTTACCTTTGTTGGTAGATATATGAGCCATCATTTTGGTCAATTCGTTGGCACGCGCTGCCCGGAAAAGGGCTGAAAAGACACGCTTCTGACTAAGAAGGTGAACGACAGTAAATTTTTTGGATTGGCGCCAATAATCACCATACTCGGAGAACGATACATTTTTGCCGGTTCCATTCACAAGAGTACCTGCAAATGCAATGGAACAACTATCAATAGAAGTAAAACACATTTCTGCACTCTTACCCAATTAGCTATAAAAAATCATAAAAAATATAAGTAGATTCTAGTCCACTTTGATCAGTGAACTAGAAAATATTTTGCTAAAGATTGAACAAGTATTTTAAACCTGCTGAGAAGGAGGCAGGGCGGGATGCAAATGCTAAATCATGGGTCTTGAGCACAAGTTCGGCAGCTGTGGCGGTGGATACAACAAGAGTTGGACTTGGCAAATTGAGGAGCATGATCTGAGAGGAATCAGCTCTGCCATAGCGGAGAGACAGCGAATGGAGGGATCGGTGTTGGGAGCGGCTGTTGAGGAGGTGCAGGTGGCCGATTAAAGGAAGCGAAGCTGGTGATGGTGGGAGGTTTGATTTTTTGGAGAAGAATGATTTGAAGAGGAGGAAGAAGGGGATGAGAAATAGGAGGAATAGAAGAGGAGACATTGGAACTATGCAAGGGGATAGGGGAGAAGGAAAAATAGATGAAGAGAGTGCGTGTCCACTGATCGATCAGTTTTTTTTGAGAGAAAAATGAAGGTCACGCCTTCAAGTTCCATTAAAATGACACCAGAGATGTCGTGTTTTTACAAAAGGTTGCCTAGAGGCAATATTAGAAATAAAAACCGGAAAAGAAATGATAATTGAAAAATTCCAGTGATCGATCAGTGATCCCTTTGTTTTTTTGGGTATTTTTGGTGGATCTTATTATTATATATTTTTTTTAGTAAAGGTAAGGAAAATCTTTTATATATGGCGTTGCTTCCAGTGGCAAGTATACAGTTAATGCTTGGCTGGGCTTTTGAATTGACAGATAAAATAATTTGTTTTATTGATTTATGTGGTGGGGGTTTAGTTAGAAGTTAGGTCTCCAATGGATGGCCCAGTGATGCATTTGAATTTTGGAGGCTTTCTCGCAATAATATCATGGAGCTGTTATGTTAACATGAATGGAATTAATAAACAAACAACGAAGTCAACTCATGGATATTTAGCATATTAGCCGCCCTGGTCAATTCATGTTTTAACTGTTTCCAGAAGATGTCAAGTATGGTCCATATTAAATGGAAAATCCATTTATGCAAACATCTCAATGATCTCATTTTTTAGTAATAATTTCATGTTTACTCTGTAACCTGGATAGCTACTCAGTTGATGGTTATCTTTTGCAGAACTCAAATTTGGTGCATAAAACCAGTGAAATTAAACAAGAGGTTGGGTCAGATTTAATCCTGCACCGATTGTTCTGCACCAGTTATATTTGAATGCTGTGAAAAATTGTTCTGCACCAATTATCTATTTCTACTATTGGAGGTTTGTGATATGGTTTTTCAATGGGATTTGTTCTGCACCAGTTATATTTGATGCTGTGAAAAATTGTTCTGCACCAATTATCTATTTCTACTATTGAAGGTTTGTGATATGGCCTTTCAATGGGATTTGTCAAATTAAGGCACAGATTCTTGCTTGTGAGTTTCAGAAATTAGACAGAAATTAGACAGTAAGAAGGCAGTACATGAAAACCCAAATTTATCCCAGCTTTTCAAACAATTTTTATTTCATGGAAAAAAAAATCAATTCTCTATATAAGTGGATTACTCAAAAGTCCTTCAATCCAATCCAAAATCCTATAAAGTATAAACTGTGCTATCTACATCTTAAATATTCAAGTAAATTCTCAACAGAGCCAAGGGTTAGTTAATTAGGGTTAGCAGCAAAATAACCTAGGACTCCCACTAATGGTGCATTAATGTAAGTGGTGGGTTCCGATTTGCGAAAATCAGCTCGATCGTCCTCAAAAACATCATCATCGCCGGGTCCACCAACAATTGCCCCAATATGCGGGTTTGGGTTCGGGTCAGGCGATCTGTAGTAGTCCGACCCATCTTTGCACCTGATTGGTTGTGGATGGGTTGAGATAGATGGTAGAGATGAGCCTCGGTGGTGGATCCTTTGTGGATATCGGGTTCCATACCCAACCATATATGACATGTTCATTGGGTTATCTCCTAACAAATAGTCCACCTGGTTGATTAAAAAGTTATTTATCAACAGAACATAAAGAAGGATATAGAAATATCTAACTTGGTGCTATTACTGAACTAGCTAGTCCAAGACTGACATTGACCAAAGAAATCCAAACAAATAAGTAAATTTAGTTCGGTACTGTATAGACTGTCACGTACCGCCTGATCAATTTATCCAAAAAGAGAAACAAGAAGGGAGCATGTTCAATGCATATAAGTTTGGAGCAATCCCCTTGTTAAGTGGGGCCAGAAGTAGTAATGGAGTCAAAGAGAGTGATTAAGGGTAGACAAAAAAAATATAATCCAATATGAAATACCTGGTTTTTGGCTTGTGATATAAGTGCAGTGGGACCGACAGTTATGTTACCACAATTGACAGTCATAGAAGACTGAGAGAGGTATTTTGCATATGTGAGAAGAAGAAATGAAATTGAGGTGACATGCTGCATGTTACTCCCTCCAGGCTTGTAGATTAAGCCTCCTGGTGTGTATTGTATGTGAGATGATGTAGATTCTGGTACTAATGTGCACATGAAACTATCTGCTGAACCCTTGTAAGATTCCATAGAGAGCACCTGACCCTCCATAAATTCCTACAAAATTGAAGACTTTTGTGTATGTTTTTTTTTTCCCCCAAAATTTTGGTATATGATAATCATAGTGTGCTTAGATATTTTTTCTTTAATGAAATTTTGGTTCTTGTAGCCTCATTTTATGTCTTCAATGAAGGAGCTTGATTTTCAATATTGTTACTAAGGTTCAACCATTCCAGGTGATAATCAAACTAAACAATTTTTAAAAAACCCATAATTCAAGGTACCAGATCAGTTCCAAACTATACCAGTTATGCTCATTACTGGTACTACATCTTTTCAGTACGCAAACAGTGAGCATTCAGAAATTCCAACCTGTATTAAGCTGTCATCCAATTTTACCCTGGAATTAATGTAATATTAACTTCTGCAATCTCAACCAAACACATATCCATTAACAAACTAACAATGAAAGAATAGTCCATCCTGACAGGTATAAAAATTGTACCGACAGCTATGTATGATGCCAAGATCAGAGACCATACATAACAACCCAAGGCGTATCATGTCGTACCTTGGAAACTAGCACATTGAGGCCAGCGTGCTTGTTATCCCAGCCGAATTCATTGATGTTCTCTTCTGCGCCGAGTGTTTTGCCATTATTTTGTAGGTACTCCAGATAAGTGTCCTCTTCAGAGGCTCTGCGCAGCCATGCTGCTCCCCACAGCAATTCATCCTGTATTCATTTTTTATGGTTACATAAAATGGGAGCAGAATTTTGATTCTGAATCTGATGTTTTTGATGGTGTTGGGCTGGGCTGGTTTTGGTTTAACATGGGCCTGTCAAAGGGCTGTCTGGCTATCTCAAAACTAGTTTTAGGCCTTAAATAAAATATTATAAATCTAATTTAAGCCCAGTAAAGCATGTGACGCAGTCATGGTGTAATCATCTAATGGATGAGAAATCTGACTAGTTTAATTAGCCCAGCCCCACCTCCGGGCGGCGGAGTCAGAACCTAAATTAGAAAGCCAGGGTTTTTTTGTTCCTTTAGAAGTAACACTAGTACAGTACCAAGGCCCAAGGGAGCAATATATACATCACAATAAAAAAACAGGTTCAAGAGATACAAAATATTTAAAAAGAAGAAGCGGAAGGAAGATAGAAAGGAAATGGAAACAAGGAGTAATCAGCAAAGCTTGCCTGATAGCCATCAAAGTCACAGTAGAAAGGACAGACTCCGGCTTTCAGACCAGGGTCATCGCTATACGCCCCCTTGTACGTGTCTGCAAAGTCGAATGCTTTTCTTGCACCAGCCATAAGCATGTCTGCGTACTCCGGGTCAGTCTCCCTAAAGACCATTGAAGCTGCCGCCAGTGCTGCTGCAGTCTCTCCGGCCACCTCAGACCCCGGCCGCTCTGCGGTCACATTATACACAGTGCGTGCTGTGTCCATGTCCTCTGGTCTCTCCCAACAGTTGTGGTCATTTATGGGGTCCCCTACCTATTAATTGTTACAAATTTATAGGGATTCAGATTTCAGGTCACATTAATTTATGCAATGTACTGACATCGGTGATTGATCGGAGGGAAAACAAAGGAATTACTAGCTAATACTAGAACATGTATGTGTTACTAGAACATGTATGTGATTTATGCAATGTACTGACATCGGTGATTGATCGGTGTGAATCTATTTAGTGGTGGTCCTTTTTACTAGAACATGTATGTGTTAATGTGTATATTTATTTGCATATTGCCTTCCCTTCTCTGTATTAATTTAGTATATGTATGGGAAACAGGAAAAGGAAAATTTAGAGGATTAAAAGAATGAGAATTCATGTGTTCACCCACTTTATAGAATAAAAAATAATGCTTAATATTTATCTTCAACTAGACAAGAAAAAAGTCAATGAGCTAATACTAATGTATCTTAATTCGTCCGATATATCATATATATATATGCTGATCATCAACAATCTCCAGAGCAAAGATATATAAGATATATTTGCTTTCACCTCCATATTTCACCCACTATAGTGTGCTGTGGGTCCCAGCAAACATAGGAGGTGGGTGAAAAGGAGAGGTAAAACTACGGGCGTTAAGTGTTTTTTCCAAATTAACTTTTGATTATGTACATGTCGCTCACTTGAACGAATATCAGGCCAGGATGTGAAATTGTCTTGAGGAGGTAATCCGTTGCCCAACGAACTGCCACCTCAGCATTTCTCAGATCATCCGGTGGCATCAATTCCCCGAACTCAGCGACACCCCATGCAAGCATTGTCGTGGAGAATGCCAAGGGAAAACCAAATTTCACATTATCCCCCGCATCATAATACCCTCCCTCGAGGTCTACTCCCGCTTTCATTCCATCTTTGATGGCTGAGTCACCTCGCCACGTAGCTCGCTGATCAGGTGGAAGCCGACCTGACCGCTGCCCCTCGAAAAATAGGATTGACTTGGTCAATGCATCATGGTAGTCATGAATGGAGGTAGAAAGGGGTAGAAAAATGGAGGAGGCTAAGAGTAGTAATAGGAGGATGTGAGAGGAGAGGGCTGGAGAGTGGGGCCACATTTTTTGGTGTTTGGAAGTTTGAGAGCTTGTGAACAAATAGGAGTGTAGCCGTGTAGGGATGCTGAGCTGAACTGAGGCTTATATATAATGACAACAGAAGAAAGGAAAGGGCCATGCTTGGAATAAATTCTTCCCTAGAACCGGTCTACTATATGATGCCAAGAGCAAATTGACAAAAGGAGAAGTTGGCCAATTTTTATTAGATGCCAGATCTTACCGAGTAAACATAAAAATCAACATTAATTTATTTGTTTAGCAGTTCGGCAATGATTTATGCTATTAGTAACATAAATTGATGCTGCTGCATTGTACATTAATTATTATACGTGATATTAGATATATACAAAAATGATAGTTTTCAAAAATGTTAGGACACGACTTGTTTAATAAATATATACTTTATTATTTTTAATATAAAACTACAAATAATATTGTATTAGCATATAGATACTAAATTAACAAAAATACAGATTAAAAATATAGCCAGGAGCTTACTTTATTTATCAAAAATAATAGGAGGGCTTAAAAAATTGGATGTCAAAAGGAGAATAATAGAAAATTAAAATTTACTGTATAAAATTAGAAAAAACATTAAATTTATTAAATATATTTTTCAAATTTCAAGTATAATTAGTCCACACTCTTTTCACCAGTGAGAAGATGCGCTATAACTTGCATACAAATAGGAATAGGCACATATTTTGTTGGATCATCAATAACATAGCAACTTGATTGTCTATGGCCTCTTACTTCTTACGTTTTAATTTGTATCTACAATATTCTTAAACTACTTGTTGGGTCAAATAAATAAAAAATATTTTGTAAAATGGCTCTTAGATTTGACATTGATGCACCATATAGATATAGTCAAATTCTTTTTCATGTAAATTATATGTTAGATTCATTTCTATGATGACTTTTTCTAGTATTGAAGTCATATAGGAATGAACCATGCTCCTTAAAAATGTATAATAAAAAATATATAAATTAAACAAAGTATTATTTAATTTTGTCTTAAAAATGATCCTTAAGCTAGTTTTTTTTTTCGAAGAGATATTTAAAATGTAGAACTGAATAGTAATAATAATACTTAGTGAACACCATATTTTTCATTTTTAAGATTTTTTATTGTAAAAAAAATGAAATAATATAATGATAGTTGCTACTATACGATCTTTGTAAGACTTGAATGGAGGGATGGGAGTATGGAAGAGGATATAGGGGTTAAATAGGACAAGGCGGAGAATCACGGGAGCAAATTAACTGCTGGTTTTAGTGCTCTTTGGGTTTTCATAGTCACATGCAGCTACAACACCTTTGCACCTCTCCTCCCGGTTTGTACCCATTCTGTTCACGAGTCACGACTTGGTAAGTGTTTGTTTGAGGAGAACAGCTTGGGTCCGATAGCTATTGGATTCAAAGTGGTTTTAATGGGTTCGCTTACTATGAAATTTGCTTTAGGATTTGCATCCGCATTTTTGCGTATGCTTTAAAATTCGTACATACGAATTCTAAAACAGATCCGACGGTGAGCGAACCCATGGGAACCACTTTGGGTCCCATGGCCATCGGACCCAAGCTGAAATCTTGTTTGAGGGATGGGTTAATTGTTTGGTTTACTCCCCAATTTTGCTCATAATATTTTTTTTTTTGAAAAAAAAAATAGTGGTGTAGACTTTCACATTATAACATTTATAAGAATTTTTATTCGGATTTTGACTCCACAATCTCCTATACGTACTGAGAATGTTGTCAATTGTCACTAAATTAAAGCCTATTTTTTGCACATAATTTTGAGAGCCAACCACTTCTCTTATGATTGATTAACTAACCTTTTTCATTTAATTAATCTTCAAATTAACTATTTCTAAACCAACAGTAATTACTAAACATCCACATCAAATTCTCCAGAAATGTTAATTATGAAAAGTATTTTATATAAAAAATTAAAGAGGAACAATTTTGCCTAACATTTTAATGTGATGTTAATTAATTTAAAATTCAAACGATGAAGAATCAATCCGAACACTTGTGTTTTTCTATGCTTTAGTAATACATAAATTATGTCAAAATTAATACCATTAGTCGTCGATTATGATGCACAATTGTTAAAATCTCAATAGTGAATTTTAAGAATAAAAAAAATTCAGTGAAATTTAGTAGCTACATAAAATATATTAATTTTTATGTTGATCAATTATATTTGAGCGGAGAAGACTAATTAAGTTTTATAGGTACAGATGAGTCTGCACGTAAGACACAGGTGCTGATGTATATTTATGTTTTTAGAGTGCATGAGATCTTGTTTAACTGATGTATATTTATGTTTTTAGAGTGCATGAGATCTTATTTGTTAAACAGAGTAGACACTTTTTGCGAGAGAAAAAATACATTTATGACGGTACTCTTTCGCGAAAAGTATCGTCGCGAAAAGAAAAAACTGAACAATGACGGTATTCCGTCTCAAAAAATTACTTTTTTTTCTCCTCGCAAAAAGTGTCTCATTCTTGTTGCCATAAATGATGAAACAATTAGAAAGATTGATTTGAAAGAATGAAGTTAGAATACTATTAATTAGATGCTCTCACATTTAAATTAAGAATGCTAAGCTTTTAAATTTTTAGCTATATATGTCACAGCATTATATATTTTTATCCGTTCAATTTGATTTCTCTCTTTTTCAAATTAATCATTTGATTGTAATAAAAAATTTCTGAATTTTATGAACATTGTTATTCTTTGAAAATTAATATTTAATTTTAACCAAACATTGTTTACTAGGCTGCTGAAGTGCTGATTATTTAAAAAGCCATCCAAATTTGTTGATTTGAGATATAAAGACCGACTATGCATGTATTCATCCAAATTAGTACTTTTACCCTCGTTATATTTAATAATTATTGAATTAGATAAATATCTTTCATAAAAAAAATCGACATAAAAATATGCTAGATTATAATAAAATACACACTCGTCTATTTCAAATTGTACATGCATGATTATTGACAATTATCGTTCGTTTCTACCAAGTAAAACACGTTTTGGCAACTATCAACATATTATTTAAATTTTAATTTATGAATTCATAATTGATCGAAACTCTTTGAAGTTTGAACTACAAAACTGATTATTACATAATGCACATTTGTTGTTCTGAATTTTTACGATCATTGTTCAGGCTGCTCTTAAAATGCACACTTGATTATTGTATAATAATTTATATCAATTTATTTTTTAAATGATCAAATAAATTGAGGATTATTTGAATATAATAACTAAACATATTACAGTACTTCAGTACTTCTTAAATATCTGGAACAAAAAGAAACCGGTGATAAATATCTCATTTCCAAAAAAAAAAAAAAAAAAAACAAAAGTATTCATAGCTTTCAAGTTGAATGCTTCTACAAAAACTAGATCTATTTTAACACCACCATTTGTTCCCAAAAGCTTACACAAAACCCTTTTCATCTACAACCACTTTGCTTGTAAGAGCTAAAGCATCAGATGTTACTTTGGTATGGGTCTCAGCAAAGATGGCCATGCATGTTAATTTGCAAATCCATCAGAGAGGAATGTGCTTTCTGACGCCTTTTAATTTTGGATTTATCTCTTCCAAATTATAATTAATTGTTTTAAACTTTCAATTAAGGGGTCCAAATATGTTACTCTTTTCTAAAAAAAAGCAGGAACTAGCTTTTTTTTCCATCCCATCCGTTCAATTATTTCCAACAGTTCAAATTTGATCTCCATATGATATTCTAACATAAACACATGGCAGTGCCGGTACAAAAGTAGTAGATCTGGACCGTTGAAAGTATTTAAATAGTTGAGATGAAAAAAATAGGCTCCTGCTTTTATGGAAGAAGATCAGTAGATTTTGTCCCTCAATTAAGAGCCTAATTCTGTCCAATCGGTAAGTTCAAATTTCATGATTAATTAAATATTTTCAAAGACAAAATTCAACGAGGTAATTTACAAGAACCTGTAAACATGAGAAAGATCACAGGAAATAAAAATTCAATTGGATTGAATTCTTTTGTTGTTGTTAATTGTTGTTAATTGTTGTTGTTGTGAAAATGATGAATTTTGTAAGAATTAGTGAAAATTTATCCAAATAATATGAGGAAAAAAAATGCTAAACGGGATTAAAAAAAAAACTAATTTTTATGATTTTAACAAAACAAGCACAAAGCTATCAGGTTTTAGAAAAAACAGCTTCATCGATCTCCTGAATAGAATATAATAGGAAAAAAGAAAACTGCTTTGTTTTTCTCCCTCCACCAATTGAGGTGGAGCTGTTCAATCTTATTAATAAAATCCAAGTAATTTATATTTGTTCTGTTAAAATCACAAAAAAAAAATAGTTTTATTTAAAAATAATCGTCAAACGGTGTGGGAAATATATTTCAAATGGCACGAAAGAAGAATTTAGTGATCAAGTTTGGAAAATATTTTCTGATGGAATAAAAAAAATTTGAAGTTTGAAAACTAACACTGTAAGGGCTGCTATTTGTTTTATTAATTTAATATTAAATCGTTTAGATCGGTGGAAGAATTTGGAGTTTATACAAGAACTCCAAAACATCACAAGTATGACTCAATTACCGTTGACATCAAAAGGTGTATGAGACTATGACCCATTAATTTACTATTTATTAGGCAACGTTGAATTTAAAAAAAAAATATATAATAGCTTATTTTATTTATCAAAAAAGTTGCTATCAATTATAGAATTATAGAGTAGAACTGGGTGTTTTCTCATGAACTCATTAATTTTTTTTGATGAACTTAACTCTAATTCTCTAAAATATGTCTGTATTAATTAAAAAAAAAAAATCTAAATTGTTAAAACTGATGTATTTCATGAGTGATGCGTTTGTATGTAAATTTTTTTTTTTTAAGTAATTTACTATAAATTCAAGTGGTATAAAAAGTTAGAAATTAATTTAAATCGATTTATTTTTCAATTTTTTTTTTACGTCTGACTTTATAATAAATTAATTCAAAAATTTATAATTCTTGAATGTAGATGCATCTCGTGAAGTAGTAATATAAATTTGTTATTTAATGCCAATATAATTTTTTTTGAGTTAAAAAAATTAAGCAGAGACTGTCAGGTGTTGATATTAATAAGATAGCAACCAAACAAAGTTTACAAATACAAACACCACTTGACATATACGGCCCAACCCATGTTAGCAATGGCATGCAGCCATGCACATACTCCTTTTACACTAAACCCAAAATATTGTTTTAGAAATGCACAAAAACCATTCAATCAAAAGTTCATTTACAATTGATTTCCTACAACGTTGCTCGGCTGACTTATCCACTGTGCGATCATATCTTAAGGGGGCAATTTATCTTCAAATACTTTGTCGTAGCATTGTCTCCAGATGGACCAACAAGCAGAAGAGAACAAAAGTTGTCGTCGTGCAAGCATTGTGCCTAAATCTTTGTAATGAGCTTAACAATACCTGTTGTATCAATCCTCCTTGAACTAGAACTGTTCACCTCAATATGGAATTGATCCTAACCCAAAAATTTCTACTGTAGTTGCACTAAAAATAGATGGTGCACCGTCTCAAGCACCCTGGTATCACAAAGTGCAAAACAAGTGTCTAGATAGTTGAAGTCCCTACGTAGCAAGACGTCTCTTTTTAACAACTTTCCATTCAATAAGATGTATAAGAAGACCTCAATAGATGGAGGAATGTTGAACCTTAATTCAAGTGTTGGAGAAATTCTCATCTAATATAACCACCACCCATTATAATTTTGTAGGCAGACCTGACATTGTATTGATTATTCGGGTTCCAGGACTGATCGCCTTGTTGGAGGTCTTGTTACCGTTTGCCAATCGCCTTGCTCCATTCGAATAGCGTTTCTCATGTGTCTTTTACATGATTGTAAATTTTCACTGTCAGTTGAATACCATCATGTGATAAATTTTTACCTCATGTGCCTTCCAAATTTGAACATCATCAGTTAACAAATGATGTAATTCACTTCCTATATAAATTCACTTTCTTATTATCATTACATTGTACCAAAGAATAAAGGAAACTATTGTTTGCTAAAGTATAAAAGAAATTAACTTTATTAGATGTCCAATTCTTTTCTCCATCACTAATACCAATATAATCGCTAAGTTCTTGGCGAGTTTAAAATATTCTATAGAAAAACAAAAAATAAGAATCAAGTTAATTAGAGTTTTAATAAGAATCAACAAGGACTAATTTTGGGTTAGGCATAACAAAATATTTGGTAAATCAAACTGTTACTAACCATAATATAAACATATCAAACAACATGTAAATTGCAGAATCTAAAAAAGAACCAAAATAAAAAATCTATCAAAAAAGAAAAGAGACAATATATTTGGAGTTTCAAAAAAATATTTCGGCTCAAAGACATTCATTCAACATAAGATTCAAATATATACATCAAAATTGAGAAATTGTATCTAAAAAACATATGAAATATATCATTTCATTTTTGAAACAGTTTGGAATTTTCTATAGTTACTTAATTCTTTCGAACATTGGCTTCTATGTACAAAGTAAGCCCTTTAGTCAACCAAACATGATCTCTTTAGCATAAATTAAAATTTAATTCACTCTTGTTGCCGAACATCCCCATTATATCGAGGGGAGCAGATCACCTGCCCCCCGGGGGGCAGGAATTTCCTGCCCCCTCAGTCACTGCGGGGTGGGATCGGGTTTAGGGTGGGTGGGGCCGGGTTTAAGATTTAGAGTTTAGAATTTAGGGGTGGAGCCCACTAACAGTGACCCTGGAGGCAGGAGATTCGATCCCTATATCGAGCACCTTTAAAGAATGACCACATAAAACTCTCCACCTCGTGAACTTGTTGCAACTGTACGATACCATTTCATTAGTATGATCAATAAAAATTTGAAAACACTTATCCAAATAAGAGTTGCTACCAAAATTACTAACCCCGATGGTATGCTTTGTTGTTGACTGACATTTATCTTTCGATTTAACAAAATATGCCATTGACAGCTACCATTCTTCTTAAAATTAAAAAAAAAAACTTTGGCATATTACAACATATTCGTTTGTTGTAAAATACAAATATTTACCTTAACTATATGTTTCTTTTTCCTCATTTCATATTATGACTCTATTTCTCTTTCACATTGTTATACAATAACCCTCTCAAAGTGATTAAAAAATAGAATTATATCCATATTCCATTTGAGAAAACTTTTTAATATTTATCAAAGTTTTTCACTCGAGTTGTGCACTCCACATCCCCAATAAGACTACATCATTCATGTAACATTTGGCTTATTTCTATTTTACCTCAAAAATAAAATTCAACCAGCTCTCTTTGTTGGCATTTATTTTTATGTCTATCTTTCTTGTTCCATTGTGGTCTCTATAATTGCCATTTATCCCACAAACTACACAGTCTTCATTACCGACCTCATCTTGAATGTTAAGCTTAATCTCTTCAACAAATTATTGGTCTCCTTCCTAGCCACCTACCCCGTGGCCACCTCTTCACTAGTTCCACTTACTTCACAAACTTACAAAGTAAGAATTTAAAAGTAGATTTCAATTCATCCACATTATTTTACTCATATATATAAGCTCTAAATGCCTTAAGTTTTCCTTTCCCACTAATGGGTCACATCGGCCTCATCTTTCTTCCCTTTCCTTGTACCTATCAAGTTCTTAAGAACATTTCAACTTACGTGTCAAGCTCACAATTCATGATATGTGCTTGGCATAACCTCTTTTAGTGTCATAGTTGTTCGGTCTTGATCGGTGAAGATGGTTTTTGGATGTTGGTTGTTATGGGCTGCTAAGAATGTTTCAAATAATTATTTAAATGAATTGATCGATTTCTCATATAAAAGTATAGCTCCAAATTCTACAATCTCTCTAAAGTGATTGAATCCAACAAAAATACCCATAAGTCTATGTTATTTATTTGTGTTATAGGTTGTGTCAAATGTAATCACATCACTAAATTGGGTATAATCAATAAGCATCTTGGCATAATCCCAAAACACATTCATGATCTACCCATTTTCATATAATTTTTATGTATGCTTAAATAAACTATTTCTCAGATATTGGTTGTAGAAACAATTTAGCATGCATGCCGCTTCATCGCAAGCCAAATTTCTACTCCTCTTATCTCGTAAATGATTAGCATAATCTATTTTACAAAAGGAACGGTTTTGTGAACCACCAGCTTCTTGACCCATTATCTCGTATTCTTCTATTGACTAAACACCCAAGTTACGAGTTAAATCAATGCTTACAACATAACTTTCAATAATTTTCCCTTATGGGCACATTATACACAAATGGTACACAATTCAAATGTTGTATTATGATTGTAAATGCCCTTTTATCATGCCATATAGAGTCACCACTAGAGTGCTCCAAACATCTTCAATTGAAGTGTTGTATTAGGGTTGTAAATGCCATATTATCTTGCTATTTGGAGACACTACTCGAGTGTTCAGAATACCTTCCATTGGAGTGTTCTATTAGGATTGTAAATGCCCTTTTATTAGTCCATATAGAGTAACTACTCGAGTGCTCCAAACACCTTCAATTGGAGTGTTGTATTAGGTTTGTAAATGCCCTATTATCTAACTATATAAAGTCACTACTAGAGTTCTCCAAACACCTTCAACAGGAGTGTTTATTAGAGTTGTAAATGTCCTATTATCTTGCCATCTAGAGACACTACTCGAGTGCTCCAAACACCTTCAATTAGAGTATTGTATTAGGGTTGTCAATGCCCCCATTATTTTGCTATTTGGAGACACTACTCGAGTGCTCCGAATACCTTCACTTGAAGTGTTGTATTAGGGTTGTATACGCCATTTTATCATGCATATATAGTCACTACTAGAGTGCTCCAAATACGTTAAATTGGAGTGTTGTATCAGGTTTGTAAAAGCCCTATTATCTTGCCATCTAGAGACACTACTAGAGTGCTCCAAACACCTTCGATTGGAGCATTGTATTAGGATTGTAAATGCCCTATTATCTTACTATTTGGAGACACTACTCAAGTGATCTGAATACCTTCCAGTGGAGTGTTGTATTAGGGTTGTAAACTCCCTTTTATCATGCCATATAGAGTAACTACTCGAATTCTCCAAACACCTTCAATTGGAATGTTGTATTAGGTTTGTAAATGCCCTATTACCTAGCTATATAGAGTCACTACTAGAGAGCTCCATACACCTTCAATAGGAGTGTTTTATTAGGGTTGTAAATGCCCTATTATCTTGCCATCTATAGACACTACTCGAGTGCTCCAAACACCTTCAATTGGAGTACTGTATTAGGGTTGTAAATGCCCTCATTATCTTGCTATTTGGAGACACTACTTGAGTGCTCCAAATACCTTCAACTGGAGTGTTGTATTAGGGTTGTAAACGCCCTTTTATCATGCCATATAGAGTAACTACTCGAGTGCTCCAAACACCATCAATTCGAGTGTTGTATTAGGGTTGTAAACGCCATTTTATCATGCCATATAGAGTCAACACTAGAGTGCACCAAACACCTTCAATAGGAGTGTTTATTAGAGAAGTAAATGCCTTATTATTTTGCCATCTAGAGACACTACTAGAGTGCTCCAATCACCTTCAATTGGAATGTTGTATTAGGGTTGTAAAAGCCATATAATCTTGCTATTTGGAGACACTACTCGAGTGTTTCGAATACCTTCCATTGGAGTGTTGCATTATGGTTGTAAACTCCCTTTTATCATGCCATATAGAGTCACTACTAGAGTGCTCCAAACACCTTCAATTAGAGTGTTGTATTAGGGTTGTAAATGCCCTATTATCTTACTATTTGGAGACACTACTCGAGTGCTCCAAACACCTTCAATTGGAGTGTTGTATTAGGTTTGTAAATGCCCTATTACCTAGCTATATAGAATATCTATTAGAGTGCCCCAGACACCTTCAATAGGAGTGTTTTATTTGAGTTTTAAATGCCTTATTATCTTGCCATCTAGAGACACTACTCGAGTGCTCCAAACACCTTCAATTAGAGTGTTGTATTAGGGTTGTAAATGCCCCCATTATCTTGCTATTTGACATTATTCGAGTGCTTCAAATACCTTCAATTGGATTGTGGCATTAGAGGTTGTAAACACCCTTTTATCAGGCCATATAGAGTCATTACTAGAGTGCTATAGACACTTTTAAGATGAGTATATTAGGGTTGTAAATGCCCTATTATCTTGCCATATAGAGACACTACTTGAGTGCTCCAAACACGTTCAATTGGAGTGCTGTATTAGGGTTGTAAATGCTCCAATTATCTTGCTATTTGGAGACATTATTTGAGTGCTTCGAATACCTTCAATTGGAGTGTGGCATTAGGGTTGTAAACGCCCTTTTATCATGCCATATAGAGTCACCACTAGAGTGCTCCAAACACCTTCAATTGGAGTATTGTATTAGGGATGTAAATCCCCTATTATCTTGCCATTTGGAGACACTACTCGAGTGCTCCGAATACCATCCATTGGAGTGTTGTATTAGGAATGTAAACTCCCTTTTATCATACAATATAGAGTAACTACGCAAGTGCCCCAAACACCTTCAATTGGAGTGTTGTATTAGGTTTGTAAATGCCCTATTATCTAGCGATATAAAGTCACTACTCGAGTGCTTCAGACACCTTCAATGAGAGTTGTATTAGGATTGTAAACTCCCTTTTATCATGCCATATAGAGTCACTACTAGAGTGCTCCAAACACCTTCAATTAGAGTGTTGTATTAGGGTTGTAAATGCCCTATTATCTTGCTATTTGGAGACACTACTCGACTGCTCCAAACACCTTCAATTGGAGTGTTGTATTGGGTTTGTAAATGCCATATTATCTAGCTATATAGAATCACTATTAGAGTGCCCCAGACACATTCAATAGGAGTGTTTAATTTGAGTTTTAAATGCCCTATTATCTTGCCATCTAGAGACACTACTCAAGTGCTCCAAACACCTTCAATTGGAGTGCTGTATTAGGGTTGTAAATGCCCCCATTATCTTGCTATTTGGAGACATTATTCAAGTGCTTCAAATACCTTCAATTGGAGTGTGGCATTAGGGTTGTAAACGCCCTTTTATCATGCCATATAGAGTCACTACTAGAGTGCTCCAAACACCTTGAACTGCAGTGTTGTATTAAGTTTGTAAATGCCAAATTATCTAGCTATATAAAGTCACTACTAGAGTGCTCCACACACCTTCAATAGGAGTGTTTGTTAGAGTTGTAAATGTCCTATTATCTTGCCATCTAGAGACACTACTAGAGTGCTTCAAACACCTTCAATTGGAGTATTGTATTAGGGTTGTAAATGCCCCCACTATATTGCTATTTGGAGACACTATTCCAGTGCTCCAAATAACTTCAATTGGAGTGTTGTATTTGGGTTGTAAATGCCCTTTTATCATGCCATATAGAGTCACTACTGGAGTGCTCCAAACACCTTGAATTAGAGTGTTGTATTAGGTTTGTAAATGCTTTATTATCTAGCTATATAAAGTCACTACTAAAGTGCTCCAGAAACCTTTAATAGGAGTGTTTTATTAGGGTTGTAAATGCCTTATTATCTAGCCATAGAGAGACACTGCTAGAGTGCTCCAAACACCTTCAATTGGAGTGTTGTATTAGGATTGTAAATGCCCTCATTATCTTGCTATTTGGAGACACTACTCGAGTGCTCCGAATACATTCAATTGGAGTATTGTATTAGGGTTGTAAACGCCCTTTTATCATGCCATATTATCTAGCTATATAAAATCAATACTAGAGTGCTACAAACACTTTCAAGAGGAGTATATATTAGGGTTGTAAATGCCCTATTATCTTTCCATCTATAGTCACTACTATTGTGCTCCAAACACCTTCGATTGGAGTGTTGTGTTAGCTTTGTAAATGCCCCCATTATATTGCTATTTGAAGACATTACTCGAGTGCTCCGAATACCTTCAATTGGAATGTTGTATTAGGGTTGTAAATGCCCTTTTATCATGCCATATAGAGTGACTACTAGAGTGCTCCAAACACCTTCAATTGGAGTGTTGTATTAGGGATGTAAATCCCCTATTATCTTGTCATTTAGGAGTAACTACTCGAGTGGAGCACTTTACATTCCTAATACAACACTCCAATGGATGGTATTCGGAGCACTCGAGTAGTGTCTCCAAATGGGGGCATTTACAACCCTTTCAAGTTGATAGATAATAGCATGCTAGAATACATGCTTAGGGATAATAGCATTTACAAACATTTTTTAATACACTCGAGTAGTGTCACTACTAGAGTTCTCCAAACACCATCAATTGGAGTGTTGTATTAGGATCGTAATGCCCTATTGTTTTGCCATCTGGAGACATTATTATTGTGCTCCAAACACATTCAATTGGAGTGTTGTATTAGGGTTGTAAATGCCCTATTATCTTGCTATATAGAGTCTCAACTAGAGTGCTCCAAACACCTTCAGTTTGAGTGTTCTATTTGGGTTGCAAAATGCCCTATTATCTTTTTATGTATAGTCACTACTAGAGTGCTCCAAAAACATTCAATTGGAGTGTTGTATTAGATTTGTACATGCCCTTTTATCTTGCCATCTGGAGACATTCAATTGTATAATATTATCATGTATTCTAGCATGCTATTATCTATCAACTTGAAAGGGTTGGAGCAATCTAGTAGTGACTATAGATGGCAAGATAATAGGGCATTTATCACCCTTAATCATGTATTCTAGCATGCTATTATCTATCAACTGATAAAAGGGCATTTAGAGTACTATACTGGAGTGTTGACTCCTAGAGTGCTCCACACACCTTCAATAGGAGTGTTTGTTAGAGTTGTAAATTTCCTATTATCTTGCCATCTAGAGACACAGCTAGAGTGCTCCAAACACCTTCAATTGGAGTGTTGTATTAGGGTTGTAAATGCCCTATTATCTTGCTATTAGGAGACACTACTCGAGTGCTCCAAACACCTTCAATTTGAGTGTTGTACTAGGTCTGTAAATGCCCTATTATCTAGCTATATAGAATCACTATTAGAGTGCTCCAGACACCTTCAATAGGAGTGTTTTATTTGGGTGGTAAATGCCCTATTATTTTGCCATCTAGAGACACTACTCCCATGCTCCAACACCTTCAATTGGGGTGCTGTATTAGGGTTGTAAATGCGCCCTTTACCTTGCTATTTGGAGACACTATTCGAGTGCTTCGAATACCTTCAATTGGAGTGTGGTATTAGGGTTGTAAACGCCCTTTTATCATGCCATATAGTCACTACTAGAGTGCTCCAAACACCTTCAACTGGAGTGTTGTATGTTAGTTTGTAATAATCTAGAAGTCAATAATACGATAATTTATCATAAAGCTTTGTTCATGAATTGGATGATTAATATCATTTTGTTGCCTTGAGTATTATTGCATTTATGGATCATTTCGAGTTCATGACTGAAATTGTGAAACTTCATAATATAGATGATATATACTCTTAATCTTAAAAGATCACTGACCAAGGTAATTAGCAGGAAACTAATTACCGCTATAAGGTTAGTATGTGGATTAAAAGATGGTTAAGTTTACAAACCACCTGACACGAGATGTCATTTTAATCACATAGATACATGTTCTAGGAACATGGTATTTGACAGACCTCGAATGAAACATTAAATAGAATTGTGTTCGTGTCATTTATGTTTTCATTCAGTGTCACGTTCTACAGTATGAGGTATTTATCGTTCCCACTGAGAAATATGTATGTGTGATTGTTATCCACCGTTGTCCGTAAAAAGCAGTCATAACGGTAGCTTTTCCATATGTATAGCTTAGCTGAGGAAGTGATAGTTTACCAAGAATACTATTTGTCCCTCGTATTTTATACGAGCTATAGCATCACTGGGCCCCTTAGTAGAGTAAGATTATCAGCGCGCGGTATGATTACAAGAGTAATCATATTTGATAATCTGCTCAAGATCAAGAAAAGATTAAGTTTAAAAGGATGACACACATCTACCTTGAAACTAATCCGATAGCTACGAGACAGAAGAACAGACACAAGTAAATTATTTACTGGATCGTGATATTGTACTGTACAGCATCATCTGTGTAATTGGATGGTCATGATGTGTTGCCAGACGCCACCCATGATTATAGAAGTTAAAACAGTTTTAACTCTATTTACCAACAGAACACAGATCCTATTGGGTCACACCATATAGGAGTTAATCGGAGAATCTTATTGTGATTGATTATAAATTGGTTATGATCAATAGTAAGATGGTTATAATTAATTATACGTGTTATAATTAAATTATAAATGTTATGTAAAAATAACAAGCAAAAACATTGGTTAATTTATAAACGTGTGTGACACGCTGTATAAAAGTTAACCGGTTAATTTATAAATGTGCAGGACACATTGTATAAATTACTGAAACAACAAACCGCAAGAAAAATATATATATAATTGTTCAGAATAATTATACGAATATTATTTGTGTTCGGGCCGAGGGCATTCGGGTCTTTTCAGATTCGTCCTTATCCGCATGACATGTCATCGATCCTATCCAGATGGCATGTCATCAATCCTATCCACAAGGGCAAAATGGTCATTTCACACCTATGCCACCTTGCATGATGTAGAAGCATGGAGAAGAATGTGAAAGGGTGTGGAAGGGGTATTTTGGTCATTTCACATATAAAAGGATGAGGTGTCAATGGCATACCTTGTAAATAGGCCGAACTTGGAGGGCATTTCGGTCTTTTGCGAACCTCCTCAAAAGCCTATAAATAGAGGGGTGCATGTAGAGAGAAAAACCACTAATTCACTTGTATTGTTTCATGCAGAATCAAATCGGTATTTTCTCTCTTTCTCGGTTTCTCTCCCAAATAGTGTTTCGGTTGAGAAAAGAAAGTTATACGTAGTTGACGTATAATCTTGCGGGTTGTTGTGGAGTATATTTACGGGATCGATGAATAGTGTTTTACCGAATTTCACGGTATGTCAGTTTTGCTCATTTGATGAAACTGAGCAACCAAAAATTCGTGTTTACGGGTTTTCGTCTTTTCCCCATGAATAGTGTTTTTGCAGAATTCCGCGGTTTACGGTATTTCTGGCAGAAGAAATAAACCGCTCTTTGCTTAGTCCTGGTGGATAACCGATAGAGGCATCAGACGTCTGATGCTCCGAGACGAGTCAATTCCTTCCATGATGTAGCTCTACACGCTCGGTCTGCATTCCAACTATGATTTGGAAACAAGGTATAAATACGTTATATTAATCTATTTAATTGGTAAGTAGATTAAAGTTTTAGAAATCAATCATGGAGTAGATCTGTAAAAGGATTAAATTGGGTTTTGATGCCAAAGGAATACTGAAGGTGGACCGCCTTCGAAAGTTTCCTGACATACCCCGTTTAATCCTGAGCTTAAGTTGGCCGTAGAAATTTTTATTCTACGGTCATTCCGCACCTTAAGCCTAAACGAATTTTGGTTACCACGAAACCCCAAAAGTGGTATCCGAAACCCAACATTGTATTAGGTTTGTAAATGCCCAATTATGTAGCTATATAAAGTCACTACTAGAGTGCTCGACACACATTCAATAGGAGTGTTTGTTAGAATTGTAAATTGCCTATTATCTTGTCATCTAGAGACACTACTAGAGTGCTCTAAACACCTTCAATTGGAGTGTTGTATTAGGGTTGTAAATGCCCTAATTATCTTGCTATTTGGAGACACTATTCGAGTGCTCCGAATAACTTCAATTGGAGTATTGTATTTGGGTTGTAAATGCCTTTTTATCATGCCATATGGAGTCACTACTAGAGTGCTCCAAACAACTTCAATTGGAGTGTTGTATTAGGTTTGTAAATGCCCTATTATCTAGCTGTATAGAGTCACTAAAAGGGTGCTCCAGACACCTTCAATTGGAGTGTTGTATTAGGGTTGTAAATGCCCCCATTATCTTGCTATTTGGAGACACTACTCCAGTGCTCCGAATACATTCAATTGGAGTGTTGTATTAGGGTTGTAAACGCCCGTTTATCATGCCATATTATCTAGCTATATAAAATCACTACTAGAGTGCTCCAGACACCTTCAATAGGAGTGTTTATTAGGGTTGTAAATGCCCTATTATCTTGCCATCTATAGTCACTACTAGATTGCTCCAGACACCTTCAATTGGAGTGTTGTATTAGGGTTGTAAATACCCCCATTATATTGCTATTTGGGGACACTACTCGAGTGCTCCGAATAACTTCAATTGGAGTGTTGTATTAGTGTTGTAAACGCCCCTTTATCATGCCATACAGAGTCACTACTCGAGTGCTTCAAACACCTTCAATTTGAGTGTTGTAAAAGGGCATTTACAACCCTAATACAACACTCCAATGGAAGGTGTTCGGAGCACTTGAGTAGTGTCTCCAAATGGCATGATAAAAGGGTGTTTACAACCCTAATACAACACTCCAATTGAAGGTGTTTGGAGCACTCCAGTCGTGACTCTATATGGCATGATAAAAGGCGTTTACAACACTAATACAACACTCCAATGGAAGGTATTCGGAGCACTCGAGTAGTGTTTCTAAATAGCAAGATAATAGGGCATTTACAACCTTAATACAACACTCAAATTGAAGGTGTTTCGAGCACTCGAGTAGTTTCTCCAAATGGCAAAATAATAGGGCCTTTGCAATCCTAATAAAACACTATATAGTAAGACAATAGGGCATTTATAACCCTCATACAACACTCCAATTGAAGGTCTTTGGAGCACTCGAGTAATGTCTCTATATATTTGGACTACTCGAGTAGTGTCTCCAAATTCCGAGATAATAGGGCATTTACAACCCTAATACAACACTCAAATTGAAGGTATTTGGAGCACTCGAGTAGTGACTCTATATGGCATGATAAAAGGCCGTGTAGAACCCTAATAGAACGCTCCTATTGACGGTGTCTGGATCACTCTAGAAGTGACTCTATACAACTAGATAATAGAGCATTTACAACCGTAATACAGCAATCCAATTGAAGGTGTTTGGAGCATTCTAGTAGTGACTCTATGCGGCATGATAAAAAGGCATTTACAACCCTAATACAACACTCCATTGTAAGGTATTAGGAACACTCGAGTAGTGTCTCGAAATAGCATGATAAAAGGGCGTTTACAACTCTAATACAACACTTCAATTGAAGGTATTCCGAGCACTCGAGTAGTCTCTCCAAATAGCAAGATAATGGGGGCACTTACAACCCTAATACAACCCTCCAATTGAAGGTGTTTGGAGCACTTTAGTAGTGTCTCTAGATGGTAACATAATAGGGCATTTAGAACTTTAATAAGCACTCCTGTTGAAGGTGTCTGGAGCACTCTAGTAGTGACTTTATATAGCTAGATGATAGGGCATATTTACAAACCTAATACAACACTCCAATTGAAGGTGTTTGGTGCACTCGAGTAGTTACAGTATATAGCATGATAAAAGGGCATTTACAACCCTTATACAACCCTCTATTGGAAGGTATTCGGAGCACCCGTGTAGTGTCTCCAAATAGCAAGATAATAGGGCATTTGCAACCCCAATACACTCCAATTGAAGGTGTTTCAAGCACTAGAGTAGTTACTCTATATGGCATGATAAAAAATGGCGTTTACAACCCTAGTACAACACTCCAATGGAAGGTATTTGAAGCACTAGAGTAGGTTCTCCAAATAGCAAGAAAATAGGGCATTTACAACCCTAATACAACACTCCAATTTAAGGTGTTTGGAGCACTCGAGTAGTGACTCTATATGGCATACTAAAAGGGCATTTACAACCCTAATACAACACAACTATTGAAGGTGTCTCGATCACTCTAGTAGTGACTCTATACAGGTAGATAATAGGGCATTTACAACCCTAATACAACAGTCCAATTGGATGTGTTTGGAGCACTCTTGTAGTGACTCTATATGGCATGATCAAAGGGCATTTACAACTCTAATACAACACTCCAATTGAAGGTATTTGGAGCACTCGAGTACTGTCTCCAAATTGCAAGATAATAGGGCATTTAGAACCCTAATACTACAACACTCCTGTTGAAGGTGTCTGGAGTACTCTAGTAGTCACTCTATATAGCTAGAGAATAGGACATTTACAAACCTAATACAACACTACAATTAAAGGTGTTTGGAGCACAAGAGTAGACTCTATATGGCTATGGCATGATAATAGGGCATTTACAACCCTAATACAACACTCTAATGGAAGGTATTCGGAACACTCGAGTAGTGTCTCAAAATAGCAAGATAATAGGGCATTTACAACCCTAATACAACACTCCAATTGAAGGTGTTTGGAGCACTCTAGTAGTGACTCTATATGGAATGATAAAAAGGGCGTTTACAACCCTAACACAACACTCCAATGGAAGGTATTCGGAGAACTCGAGTAGTGTCTCCAAATAGCAAGATAATAGGGCATTTAGAACCCTAATACAACACTCCAATTGGAGGTGTTTAGAGCATTCTAGTAGTGTCTCTAGATGGAAAGATAATAGGGCATTTACAACTCTAATAAACACTCCTATTGAAGGTGTTTGGCGCACTCTAGTATTGACTCTATATGGCATGATAAAAGGGCGTTTACAACCCTAATACAACACTCGAATTGATGGTGTTTGGAGCACTCGAGTAGTTACTCTATATGGCATGATAAAAGGGCGTTTACAGCCCTAATACAACACTCCAATTGAAGGTGTTTGGAGCAGTCGAGTAGTGTCTCCAAATAGCAAGATAATATGGCATTTACAACCCTAATACAACACTCCAATTGGAGGTGTTAAGAGCATTCTAGTCGTGTCTCTAAATGGCAAGATAATAGGGCATTTACAACTGTAATAAACACTCCTATTGAAGGTGTTTGGAGCACTCTAGTAGTGACTTTATATAGCTAGATAATAGGGCATTTACAAACCTGAAACAACACTCCAAATGAAGGTGTTTGGAGCACTCTAGTAGTGACTCTATTTGGCATGATAAAAGGGCGTTTACAACCCCAATATAACACTCTAATTGAAGGTATTCGGAGCACTCGAATTGTGTCTCAAAATAGCAAGGTAATGGGCGCATTTACAACCCTAATAAAAGAGCGTTTACAACCCTAATAAAACACTCCTATTGGAGGTGTCTGGAGCACTCTTGTAGTGACTATATATTGCTAAATAACAGGGCATTTACAAACCTAATACAACACTGCAATGAAAGATATTCGGAGCAATTGAGTACTGTGGAGCACTCGAGTAGTGTCTCTAGATGGCAAGATAATAGGGCATTTACATCACTAATACAACACTCCAATTGAAGGTGTGTGAAGCACTCTAGTAGTGACTCTATCTGGCATAATGAAAAGGGTGTTTACAAACTAATACAACACTCCAATTGAAGGTGTTTGGAGCACTAGAGTAGTTACTCTCTATGACATGATAAAAGGGCATTTACAACCGTAATACAACACTCCAATGGAATGTATGCGGAACACTCGAGTAGTGTCTCCAAATAGCAAGTGGTAATAGGTCATTTACAACCCTAATACAACACTCCAATTGAAGATCTGCGGAACACTCGAGTAGTGTCTTCAAATGGCAAGATAATAGGGCATTTACAAACCTAATAAAACACTCCTATGGAAGGTGTCTGAATCACTCTAGTAGTGACTCTATACAGCTAGATAATGGGGCATTTACAAACCTAATACAACACTCCAATTGAAGGTGTTTGTAGCACTCTAGTAGTGACTCTATATGGCATCATAAACGGGTGTTTACAACCCTAATACAACACTCCAATGGAAGGTATTAGGAGCACTCGAATAGTGTCTTCAAATAGCAAGATAATGGGGGCATTTACAACCCTAATACAACACCCAAATTGAAGGTATTTGGAGCACTCGAGTAGTGTCTCTAGATAGCAAAAATAATAGGGCATTTACAACCCTAATAAAATACTCCTATTGAAGGTGGCTGGAGCACACTAGTAGTGACTCTATATAGCTAGATAATAGGGCATTTACAAACCTAATACAACAATCCAATTGAAGGTGTTTGGAGCACTCTAGTAGTGACTCTATATGGCATGATAAAAGGGCGTTTACAACCCTAATACAATACTCTAATTGAAGGTATTCGGAGCACTCGAATAGTGTCTCCAAATAGCAAGATAATGGGGGCATTTACAACCCTATTAACATGACGTTCACAACCCTGATACAACACTCCAATTGAAAGTATTTAGAGCACTCGAGTAGTGTCTCCAAATGGCAAGATAATAGGGCATTTACAACCCTAATAAAACAATACTATTGAAGGTGTCTGGATCACTCTAGTAGTGACTCTATACAGCTAGATAACAGGGCATTTACAAACCTAATACAACACTCCAATTGAAGGTGTTTATTGTAGTAGTGACTCTATATGGCATCATAAAAGGGCGTTTACAACCCTAATACAACACTCCAATTGAATGTGTTTGGACCACTCGAGTAGTATCTCGAAATAGCAAGATAATGGGGCATTTTCAACCCTTATACAACACTCCAATTGACGGTGTTTGGAGCACTTGAGTAGTGTCTCTAGATGGCAAGATAATAGGACATTTACAACCCTGATAAAATAATCCTCTTGAATGTGTCTGGATCACTCTTGTAGTGACTCTATACAGCTAGCTAATAGCAATTTTATGACCTTAATACGACACTCCAATTGAAGGTGTTTGGAGCACTCTAGTAGTGACTTTATATGACATGATAAAATGGCGTTTACAACCCTAATACAACACTCCAATTAAAGGTATTTGGAGCACTCGAGTAGTGTCTCCAAAAAGCAAGATAATGGGGGCATTTACAACCCTAATTCAACACTCCATTGTAAGGTATTTGGATCACTCGAGTAGTGCCTCCAAATAGCAAGATAATATGGCATTTACAACCATAATACAACACTCCAATTGAAGGTGTTTGGAGCACTCGAGTAGTGTCTCCAAATGGCAAGATAATAGGGCATTTACAACCCTACTAAGACACTCCTATTGAAGGTGTCTGGATCACTCTAGTAGTGACTCTATACAGCTAGATAATAGGGCATTTACACACCTAATACAACACTCCAATTGAAGGTGTTTGTAGCACTCTAGTAGTGACTCTATATGGCATCAAAAATGGGTGTTTACAACCCTAATACAACACTCCAATTGAAGGTATTTGGAGCACTCGAGTAGTGTCTCCAAATAGCAAGATAATGGGGGTATTACAACCCTAATACAACACTCCAATGTAAGGTATTCTGAGCACTCGAGTAGTGTCTCCAAATAGCAAGATAATATGGCATTTACAACCATAATACAACACTCCAATTGAAGGTGTTTGGAGCACTCTAGTTGTGTCTCCAAATGGCAATATAATGGGGCATTTACAACACTAATAAAACACTCCTATTGAAGGTGTCTGGATCACAGATAATAGGGCATTTACAAACCTAATACATCACTCCAATTGAAGGTGTTTGTAGCACTCTAGTAGTGACTCTATATGGCATCATAAAAAGGCGTTTACAAGCCTAATACAACACTCGAATTGAAGATATTTGGAGCACTCGAGTGGTGTCTCGAAATAGCAAGATAATGGGGGCGTTTTTAACTCTTATACAACACTCCAATTGAAGGTATTTGGAGCACTCGAGTAGTGTCTCTAGATGACAAGATAATAGGGCATTTACAACCCTAATAAAATACTCCTATGACTCTAGTAGTGACTCTATACAGCTAGATAATAGGGAATTTACAAACCTAATACAACACTCCTATTGAAGGTGTTTGGAGCACGTAGTGACTTTATATGGCATGATAAAAGGGCGTTTACAACCTTAATACAACACTCCAATTGAAGGTATTTGGAGCACTCGAGTAGTGTCTCCAAATAGCAAGATAATGGGGGCATTTGCAACACTTATACAACACTCCAATTGAAGGTGTTTGGAGCACTCTAGTGTCTCTTGATGGTAAGATATTAAGGCATTTACAACCCGGATAAAACACTCCTATTGAATGTGTCTGGATCGCTCTAGTAGTGACTCTATACAGCTAGATAATAGGGTATTTACAAACCTAATGCAACACTCCAATTGAACGTGTTTGGAGCACTATAGTATTGACTCTATATGGCATGATAAAAGGACATTTATAACCCTAATACAACACTCTAATGTAAGGTATTCGAAGCACTCGAGCAGTGTCTCCAAATAGCAAGATAATATTGCATTTCAACCTTAATACAATACTCCAATTGAAGGTGTTTGGAGCACTCGAGTAGTGTCTCGAAATGGCAAGATAATAGGGCATTTACAACTCTAATAAAACACTCCTATTGAAGGTGTTTGGATTACTGTAGTAGTGACTCTATATAGCTAGATAATAGGGCATTTACAAATCTAATACAACACTCCAATTTAACTTGTTCGTAGCACTCTAGTTGTGACTCTATATGGCATGATAAAAGGGCATTTACAACCCTAATAAAACACTCCAATGGAAGGTATTCGGAGCACTAAGTAGTGTCTCCAAATGGCATGATAAATGGGTGTTTCGATCCATCTTCTAATGTGATGAAATTCATAACCACATAAGGAGAAGAATAAATTTGACCACTCGATTCGATTTCATTAGCAAATTCCATTTTACAAAAGAATATTTTTTGGATGCTTAGGTAATTAGTAATGAGTAGGCGGTATGGAAAAAAGATATTTTGGGCGTGAGCATATAAGAGAAGAGGAAAACAAGTTAGCAAAGCTCAATGAACAAAAAATTAAATATGTAAAAGAAGTGTGATATACAAATCTAATACAAGGAAGGTAAATATTAAGAAAAAAAAAAAGAAAATGTAGTACCAGACCTAAAACAATGCGTAGATGGAGTGGATGTAGCTTGTGTAATCCATATAAGATACGGTTAAAAACTGTTTAACAATTACATCTATAAATTAGAAAGTAAAACCAAACTTTATTGCAAGGATTAATAACTGTTACTTGTATGTACCAATACCAAACAGAAAATTAAAAACTAGAAAATTGCGCAAATGCTTGTAAAACTGAAATTGGAAAGAAACAATGTGACTTTGCAAGTGAATTGAATTAGAGGAGAACAATTGTATTTAGTCTGATAAAGCCTAAATCCTAAATCTATTTTTAATCAATTTCTCTAATATATCTATATGTTCGATTGGATATTCGCCCCTCCTCCCCCCCCCCCCCCCCCCCCCCCCCCCCTTAAGTTATGAGATCAGACCTATAAACTAGACGAATGGGCTTAACTACCTTGATCACTCTTTTTTTATTTTTTATTATATTTAACGAAATCTATAACATTTCATAATGTTGGTTGAGATAATCTTTTTCGTCTATTTGACTAATTTGCAAAAACATACAATTATTGAATTTTATGATGTGTTCTATTTTGTTTTTGAAAGATATGTAGGTTCAAGTCGAATGAAATTGCATTATGGAATACTTGGACTGAAGAAGACATGAAGAAATCTATCAAGAATACAAATTGTAAAATCAGAAACTTGGTAAAGTATGTGTGAGGCTAACTAAACTGGGATAAAACGTTGGTAACGTTTTCAAAACGTTGTAACGTTTCAAATTGGTCAGAAGCAACAAATTGATCAAAATAAGAAACAAGTTATAATGTTATAACGTTTTATAAACGTTGTGACGATTTAAAAACGTCATAACGTTTTAATAGCTACCGAACTACTGAAGCACAGTTGTATAGTAACAACATGAAACGTTGTAACGTTTTTATGGATGTCAGAATTTTAAGTACAGATGTACCAAAGATTAAAAATTCAAATTTTAACGTTGCAACGTTTATACAAAACGTTGTAACGTTTTTATTAGCTTCAGAGAACTTCTATTTTGATCAAGTTTTTTATGTTAAAATGTTACATAATGTTTTAAAAACGTTATAACGGATTGCTGAGCTGTCAGAAAATTAAAACCCTAAAATCGCAATTTGAATTAAAACGTTGTAACGTTTGATAAAACGTTGGTAACAATTTATGACAAATAGCTCATTTTTGAGCTGGCTCTATAAATAGGTGATTGGGCTTCCTTCCCAAACAATCTTAGCCGACCCTAATCATTTTAAAAGCGATTTTCTGAGAGCTTAGCCTACTCCATTGTTGTGAGAGCTTAAAACTTCAAAATCCCTCAAGCAACCTCAAACTTACTTCACTAATCTTGATCTAGATTAGGTTAGAGTGATATATTAAGTGTTTCTCTTGTGTTCTAGACAATCGAGACCTTGTTCTCATCTCTTTGAGTTAGTCGTTTGACTTCCCGCTTGGTGTGTAAGGGCTCAACGGTTCACAAGTTGTAATCCTTTCGTATTGGGTAATTAGACATAGGCCTTTGTTTTGCCGAAGCCCCGGAGACATAGGCCTTTGTTTTGCCGAACTCCGTTATCATCCCACGTGTCAAATTTCTCTAAACTCATCTATTTACTTTCAATTGCAATTTAATTTCAATTTTTGAGCAATTAGAGGTGCATTTAGTATAACAAAGTGGTATCAAAGCAAGTTACTCAAATTAAGGCACACTTAATTGGAGTTAAATAAACTTGACAAATGGCACCCTATAGATCCGTGAAGGAACCCCTAATTTTTGGTACTACCACCAAAAATTTCATGCATTGGAAGAAAATCATGATTAACTACTTGAAAATCCTTGAGGTATGGGATGTGATTGAAAAGGGTTACACACCAACCTTTACTACCATTAGTACCAATAGTGAAACTGAAACTAAGATTGAAACTCCCGATTCCAAACAAACCAAGAAGGAAAATGATCTTGCAACCAATGTCATATATAACTTGGTTAGTGAATCGGTAGCCTCACTCTTTGGTAATGCCTCAAGTGCAAAAGAAATGTGGGATGCTCTTATAAACCGCTATGAAGGAAATACCCAAATTAAATGAACCAAGATAACCGGTTTAGAAGCTAAATTTGAAACCTTTAAAGTTGAAGATGGTGAAAGCATTGAGGATATGTATAATAGACTTATTATGCATATCCAAAATGAATTTACCGAATTGGGAGAACCACTTTCTAACAATAAAATTGTAGAAAAGATTGAGGGTGATGCTCATGAGGGATAGGTGGTCTGGGTTGGTGAGTGCTCTAGAGGCAATCCAAGGCACATACGACACATTCACACTGGATGACCTCTATGCTCATTTTAGGAGTTTTGAAGAAAAACTTGACAATTCGATGACTTGAAGTAAAGCTCAAAATCCAAAACCGTAGCTTTTCCGGCACAAAACCGTAACTTTCCAAGCTCCTCAAACACCCGTCTCTCAAATGATCAATTTATCAACAAAATTGATCATGAAACATCCAAGGATGCCCTTCTCTTATCTAAGATGTTCCAAGGGATGCTTGATTTTGAAAGAAAATACAACAAGGGACGAGAAGAGAAAAACAAGAGGGTAATGTGTTTTGCTTGCCATAGAGAGGGGCATTCCATTCAAACATGGTTCAAGCTATTTCCACAATTGAAGAACATGGATGGTGAAACACAACAAGATAGGAAACCAAGACAAAAGTATGATGGGTACAAAAAGAAGAAAGCTAAGGCTATGCAAGCCTTGTTCTCGGATAGTGAGACCGAACAATCCAATACGGAATCGGAGAATGAAGAGGAGATCAACCTTGCATTGATGGCAAGTGTAGATGAAGGTCCCTTGAAAATTGACATGGACTCAATTATAACAAGCAAGAACATCACCGATGAGACAACCATCAACTTTCTCATGGAGCTTGCTAAATCAAGGAATGCCAAGGAGGGAGATGATGAAGTCGAAACCTCAACAAATCTCGCTAATGAGGTACACTCAACACTTAGTCTTGATAGTTATGAGATCGAACTTGAATTTTTAAATGAAAGTGGTGAAGAATATAGTGGTGAAATTGACATTGAAAATTTTATAATCACAAATAAGACCAACAATGACTTGTGTACCAATCGGTTAGAAACCAATGATGCAAGCACTTTCACCAATAAAATCCTAATGCACGATGCTAATGAATCTAGGTTGCAATCTCTCATTGATGAGTCGAATAGAACCTTGGTTGAAAAGGAATGTATTATTAAAAAATTAATTGCTAAAAATGACATGTTAGAACTTGAAAATAAAAAATTAAAAGCATCGCACCTAGGTGAAATAGGCATTTTAAAAGTTAAAGTTCAAACCTTAGAGAGCGAAATTCGGGCATTGAGATCTCCTAGTGAATTCTCAAATGTCACTAGTCTAAATCCTTACTATATAAGCAATTTGATACATAATCAATCCTATCATAAAAATGATAGAGTTGGTCTTGGATTTGAGAAGGGTAAATCCTCATTTAAATCCAATCACATGCAAGGCCCTAAAAAAAAAGGGGAACATTCTCAAACTTCAAGTATTGCAAATGCCAAACTAAAGTTTAATTGTGAACAATATTCAACTTATCAATTTTTTTTACTAAAAAGGGTTTAACTCCTTTGAATAA
>JARJHM010001128.1:0-67506 GCA_033356055.1 Carex pumila | reverse complement strand
TATACAACCGTTGTAACGTTTTACAAACGTTATAACGGTTGATAAACGTTGTAACGTTTAAAAACTACAGAACAACTGGAGTGCAGCTGTTCAATATAAGCAATAAACGTTGTAACGTTTATAAATCGTTATAACGGTCTTGAAACGTGGTAACGGTTATAAAACGTTGTGTAACGTTTTCTAAGCTGTCAGAGAATTAAAACCCTAAATCGTATTTGAATAAAACGTTGGTAACGTTTTATGTCAAACAACTCATTTTTGAGCTGCCACTATAAATAGACTGAAGGGATCACTTTCAAATCTATCTCAGCCGACCCTAATCATTTCTAAAGCAATTTTCTGAGAGCTTAGCCTACTCCATTGTTGTGAGAGCTTAAAACTTCAAAATCCCTCAAGCAACCTAAAACCTACTTCACTAATCTTGATCTAGATTAGGTTAGAGTAATCTATTGAGTGTTTCTCTTGTGTTCTAGACAATTGAGACCTTGTTCTCATCTCTTTGAGTTGGCCGTTTGACTTCCCGCTTGGTGTGTAAGGGCTCAACGGTTCACAAGTTGTAATCCTTTCGTATTGGGTAATAGAAAGGCGCACCACTCAAGGTTGCGAAGCCCCAGAGACGTAGGCCTTTGTTTTGCCGAACTCCGTTAACATCCCGCGTGTCAAATTTCTCTAAACTCATCTATTTAATTTCAATTGCAATTTAATTTCAGTTTTTGAGCAATTAGAGGTGCCCCTAAGTGCAACAATAACATCAAAATCATGTTGTATTCGTTATAGCCTATATAGTGTTTTAAATATACATTCAAACGTATCCTACCTTGTGAATTTAGATTGATAAAGAATAGTCATTAATCCGGATTAGCACTATTCTGAACTACTATTCTTCGTTTGAGTGTGTTTGGATTAGCAAATATGAACTATGCTTTGTTTGTCTTTTATGAATTTCCTCACTATTTTACTAACCCAACAAATATTCAGCTAGCTATTATTCTCAAGATTAATTAGCTCTGTTCTTGCTCTATTCCTTGTTTTATCCAAACATCTCAGAATTCAATCTCTCATTAAAAGAAAATGGACAAAAGAGAAGAAAAGAAGACAGTAAGTTTCATTTGTCAACACTCCAAGTTGGGATTACAAAATTGCTAGTTAAGTTTTATTTTTTATCTGAATTTCACCTCCTCTCTCTTTCTCTCCTCTGCTCTCCTACAAAATTTACAGTTCTAGAATGAGTAACCGGCCTATTCCAGCCAAATTCTGTCAGGCCTTTGTTTCCCTCCATTCCCCTGTCTTTACATGACGTACCTCCTTGTGGAGCTAAGTCCATAGAGTATTTTTTTTCATACTTTTTGTGTTTGTATATTACTCAAAATCTCAAATTTCTTGGCAAATGTTTTCAATGGTATTAGAAATGAAAAAAAATTAAACTCATAACATCAAAATCATGTTGTATTCTATGTCTGTCAGTCTCCAGAAACATTGTACGTAGTCTAAAGCATCTCTATAAGATGTTATAACCTATATAGTGTTTTAAATATACATTCAAACGTATCCTACCTTTGTGCGTTTAGATCGGCAAAGAATAGTCATTAATCCGGATTAACACTATTTTGAACTACTATTCTCTGTTTGAGTGTGTTTGGATTAGCAAATATGAATTATTCTTTGCTTGTCTTTTATAGATTTTCTCATTATTTTACTAACCCAACAAATTTTCAATTAGCAAGTATTCTCAAGATTAATTAGCTATGTTCTTACTCTATTCCTTGTTTCATCCAAATGTCTCAGAACTCAATCTTTCATTAAAAGAAAATGGACAAAACAGGATAAAAGAAAATAGTAAGTTTCACTTTGTCTACACTCCAAATCAGGATTACAAAACCGCCAGTTAAGTTTAATTTTTTATGTGAATTTCACCTCGCTCTCTCTTTCTCTGCCCTTTGCTCTCCTATGAAATTTACAGTTCTTGAATGAGTAATCGATTCCAGCCAAATTCTGTCAAGCCTTTGTTTTCCCTCTGCTCCTCTCTATTTACGTGGCGTACCTCCTTGTGGAGCTAAGTCTATTTTTTTTTTTTTTTTTGTACTTTTTGTGTTTGTATATTACTCAAAATCTCAAATTCCTTGGCAAAAGTTTTCATGGTAAGAGGATGGTTCAAATGCCTTCAATTTTTGTGCCTCCATCATACCTCTATTTTTAAAACTTTAATAACTCAAAATTTAAATCTTAAAATTCAAAATAAAACCATTGAATATGAACTACATTTTATCTATGCACGTGTAAAACAATATGACATTTTAATTTTGTTTTAGTTGTCATCTTGACATTCAAAATAATCTTAATTAATTGACATAACCGCGTGTATGATAGAAGTGTAAGTTTGCAGCTGAGTCAAAGTTTGTTAGTTTCCAGCTGAGTCAAATAAAAGTTTATACGGATCTGCTATAGATGTATATTGTATGGGACCTCTTTAAGATTAGTGTCATCTTAAATCGGACATTAGATGCGGTACCTCGCTGAATCTGAACTCAAGTTTTCAGCTTATAAGTACAGAAAAACCAAACAATTAATGAAATATTGTACCATGCTTCAAAAGGCAGCATATATATATTGCCCTTAGCAATTTAAATTGAGTAGACTAGGTGTTCTTAAGTTCGTCAAGTCTCTTGGTGAATTCAAGTATAAAACTCATCAAATCAGCTTTAAATGATAAATCCGAACTGTTGAAACCCGCCTACTTTACAAGTGATGCGTCTACGTATAAAAATTTTAAACATTCGAATTAATTTAGTATAAAGTCAAGCGGTCAAAACACGTTCAAAAAATAAATGCATTAAAATTAATTTATTAACCTTCTAATTTCACATATAGACACATCACTCGTAAGGTAGGCAGGTTTCAACGGCTCAAATTCGTCATTTGAAACCGATTTAACAGGTTTTACACTTGAATTCACCAAGGAACTTGGTGAACTTAAGAACACCCTAGTTCTTTACTTGCAAGCATATATTTTTATTGCTACTTAAATTTGTAAAACATTAATTACATCACCGGGCCATTTATTTAATTTCTTCTTCACACCAAATCTTCAGAATTACACTTACAGGGTAATTTACTAGAATGGTATTATATAACAATGATTTTGATAATTAAACAAATATTCACATACCAACTAATGCATACAATCAGCTTAATATATAATCTGCCCTTTCTGATTGCAACAGTATATGTTATAATGCACAGTATAAAGAAATTAAAGAAGTGTATGTATTCTAAGCATGTCTAATTAATATACATTTGATATGTATACATTCCTAGTAGCACAGGATAATGATCTTCTTCATGATTTCATCAGGAGCGCTGAATTTCTTAGAAGCGTTATTTCTTTTTAGAAAAATTATGAATACAATTTGTTAAAGTGCACTTCTTCTTTCCTGGGCATGCCGGATGTATCTGTAATATTCATAAAAGAGATGACATTAAAACATGTTAACATAGAATATGCCAAACTATAGGGGAAAATATTATTTATACTTCTCCGTGGTATAGAATTAAAATATATATGATGACACAAAAAAAAAAAAAACAATAGTTCGAAAAATATAGCATGAAAACTTAAAACATTGAAAGGAGATTCTTCATGCTACAAAAATTGCAAACGAAATCAGAACAAAATGAAGGTAACAATTGACTTTTGTATTGATGAAAATTAAAAAAAAAATTTACATTTTTTAAATGATGCAATCATGGCAAGCAAAAAGAAAGTTTTAAGAAAACCTTGGTAATAGGCTTGGAGGGCGGAGCAGGGGAACTCATCTTATGTAGGTTAGATAAGGTAAATTATGAAATGTTGTAATTTTGAGATATGAATATGATTTGTGCTAATACGTTCTTTTATAACACCTAGCTAGGTCGGTTATTGCATTTTACTAGGAAAATACAATTTTGGGAATTTTCCCCACTGGGGAATTTTGATGGGTATTTCATAGTATATGTATTTTAGGAGATCCTTTCATTAAGACCAGTTCAACAATTCATATTAATTCTCTCTAAAGTACAATATATCTATGGTCAAAGTAAGTAATAAAATGTGTATAATTACCAATAAATATTCCTTTGGTAGAAAACATTAGACCATACGGGGTGAATTTCTACAGATATTATAAGGGTTAATTTTTTGTATCCTTCATTTTTTTTTCTTTATTTTATAGAAACAATAGCACAAAGATGAAAGTTATGTTGCAATGGAATTTGATATCTTTATTTTTTTTTTCAAACACTACTGGAGTTTTTATTACAAAAAAGCATTTCAATACCATTGATTTTGTTTGTAAGCCATTATTACAAATATTATATTTTAGTTAGTAATTTAAAATCTAAAATTAAATGATAATCTCAAGTTGTTATTCTTGTCAATCTTGACGAGCGACAATGTCTTAAAAAAAAAATTCTAAGTTCATTTGTGCAAAGATTGCAAAAAATTGAACTTTTGGATTTGTCCAACACAAACTATGATATATCTCTCGTGAAATATAATAAAATGAATGGTTCAAATTATTCATTTTAATTTTGAACGTGCAATAATAAGATAGAAAACGTTAGTGCCCACTTGTGCCTCTAAATATTGGTGTTACTTGACCCTTCTTAAAAAAATAAAGAAACTTCTTTTTTTGAAATATGAACACTACAATATATGCATAGGTGGCCAATTTTTTTTTTTTTTTGAGATTGCCATCGTAAATATTTATTTTTAATAATGAAAGTTTAATATTAGATTTCGAACCCAAAACTTTTTATAAGAAGAATATTATTTTAGTTAATTGCAACCGTTAGTATTTTATTTTAGGAAAAATTGTTTTTTTGCCCCTCCAAAACATTGAAATTAGTTATTTGTCACTCTAAAACATGAAATTAGTTATTTGCCACTCCAAAGTCATTAAATTAAGAAAATTGCCACAACCATACATATAATTCAGATTTTTGATTTAAATTTTACTGAAAATATAACAAATTTCAACAGTGACCAAAATACCCCTGCTGAAATTACTCTGCCCGCCTCTCTCTCATTCGCCCCCCAGTTCCTCCTCCGTCGGTTCTTTCTCCACCAGCGGTGCCAGTCTGTCCTTCACGCAAGCTTCTCCGCCAGCAGTCTGAAGGTAATAAAAATCAATAATAAGATTATGAGCTCGATCCCATGAGACCCGACATATCCTGATCTGAACCTGAAAAATCTGAAACCTAGCAAAATCGGCAATATAACCCAGTCTATTGAAAATCAAATCATGCTAAATCACGAGAATATAGCAAAGTTTCAAGGCTTTTGCAAAGAATCTGATTGATTTACCCGAATGGTTGTATTTCATATATGCATCTAACAGTACCTTGTATGAACACCTACACTGTAAGTTGCATTTTGATCGATGTTTTGGTTTTCAATTTTTGGCCAAATTTTCTATAGTATTTACCATATTGATAGTTTGTCCATGCTTTTAGAGAGAGAGGATGGGTTACATTTATCTTGGATATGTAAAAACAACATTTAAACTTAATAAAAAAAACTCTGCAACTTCAAATCCAGATAATATTAGTATTGGTTTTGGTAATTTTGGTGGTTTTTTTATGCAGAAAATGTAAGTGTCTGAAGCAAGCATGAAGGATGAAACTTCAGACTTATATGGCTAAGAAGGCTATTTTGATATTTTTGTTGAAATTTTGGTTACATAATGAAGATGAAAAATAACAGTCAATCAGATTTAGTGTCATTGTTGTACTTAGTATGCTTTAGCTTGTATTTAGGATTCAACCTTAGTAATGATGATGTATCATTAATATGGTTTAGTATTGTAGCTTGAATGCAGCAATTGAAGTGTAATGGTTAATCACAGCTTGTATGAACTTGAATGTAGAAATTACTTTTTACTGTTGTCAATTGTCAATCTAATGCAACAAAAAAGCACAATATTTCTTTAAAATGTGAACTTACTGCATGGAAAAAATTGGTACAAGTACATGGCATAAACAGATGCATTGATGTAAATGAGAAAAGCATCATATATTCAACAAAAAAACAGATGCATTATACATAATCAGGTAATTAAAATGAGAACTGTAAATTATTGAACAAAAACAGATACATTTAACCCATATGGATTGAACTTGTATCAGTAGTGAAATTTCCTGGTTTAATTTCCAGTTAGTGATGTGTAATAAAAAGCTAACACAGACATTAAATAATTTGAATTTTTTTCATAATTAACATAAATGCAAAAAAATAGTATTAATAAAAACAAAGCAAAGCCACAACAATCAACAGTATCACTTCATAAAAATAAAATTTGAGATGAAAATGACAATTACTTGTACCATTAAAATTAACAGGAAAATAACTCCAGTCTCAAAACAGATTAAAAACAATATACCATCCTTAACAACTAGTAATTACATGAAACATACTTGGCAACAAAAGACAAGCACTAGTGATTACATTAAAAAAAAGCCCTAATTCATATTCACTCTCAAATTCACAATAATTTTCACGTTCGGGTGATGCAGATGATTGTCCTTGCTCCATGAACTGTATTCAATCCTTTATTCTCTGTTATGGGTTATCAAGGGTGGTAAAATTAGCACTAGTTCTTCTTCACCAATTTGCCATATCATGCGGGCCACGTAGCGCCTTTCTTGTTATATGTTGTATTTGTATGCTACCTTTGTACTGTTGATGCAGTCTTACGCACCTTGCTACCTTTCTACTGTTTTACTTATCATTTTTACAGGTCATATGTGGTATAAACCTTTCATTTTTACTGTCTTGCATTACTACTTCTTGCTCTCCAGTTGGCATCTGGCAGTTGGATTAAGCAATGGAGAAAGAGGTTATATCAGTATTAATTAAAACGACACTAATAGGCCATAAGCAATTGCAGGTTTCTTTACCTTGCTTAAAGTAAAGTTGTCCTTGCTTGATCTGGCTAAATGCTCTTGGTTGACGAATTTCAATAAAAAAGGATGTTAGTAATCAAAGATAATTTTTTTATTACTAATAAAGAGATGTTATACATGACATTTGATTCTCAGAATAAAATAGGACATTTGGTTCTCAGAATAAAATTGGAAATTTTAGATGTGATGAGGTCTATAACAGAAAAAAAAAAGTGCAATTTACTGAGAGAAAATAAAGTCTTAGTTAAGACAATTATGGTATCCTAAACAAAATCCATGGACTCAGATCCATAAAGTAATGCAATCAAAGCACACAATGGGTACTGGTATATTACCCGACTCGTCACATGCACGAAGATCACATGGGTACTGGCCAAATGAAGCAGAGACAGCATTGAAGCCTTCTCCATTTCGAACATCGACTTGGAAGGATTTGACGGAAGGGAGTGCATCCTGGAGGGATCGGACGGAAAGGAAGGGGATTGGCTCGACGGAAGGGGAAGGTGTCAGATCCTAGATCTGATAATGCGAACTGAAATCGCAATTGAGCCGTAAAGACAGCTTCTTGGACGAATTTCAGAATCTGAGCTGAAGCTCAGTGATAATGGTGAAAGAGAGAAATTGAGTAAATTGAAAAAGTTCGTTATTTCATTTCTTGATCCAATCTGTTACAAACATCAGCCTTATATAGGGGAGGGTATCTGAAAAAGAATTACAATTTTCTACTTAGCGGATGCGTCAAATGCATAACGGCATGACACTTCAGCCCCAACGTGGCATTGTCCGCTTATTTAGCAACTAACTAACGAACTTTAATTTCTTCAACGGTCTCTTTTGTTTTAAACGCTCAAGCCCCACTGCTCAGTGATTCCTCTTTTAATTTGTTGCTGCCCTGATCGCTGACCGTTCTGCCCCTATTACCTTCTCCTTCTCCAATTCCTTTGACCAGATCAAAATTACCTGAATTGCCCCCAAATCAGCTCCAGCAGCTGACAGAAGGGGATCGACAAAAGAGAAGGCAAAGATTTATGCTGTCTATGGAGAGAAGTGGTTCTCGCTAGAGAAGTGGTTCTCGCTAGAGAAGTGGGCGCCGAGAGCAGTTTTGCTTTCCGATCAAAGAAGAAGAGATTGGGGAGCAATTGGAAGGGAATCAGATCTGCTTAGCTTCTGATCGAAGAAGAAGAGAAATGAGGTCTCCGTTCAATTGAAGAATTGAAGGGTAATATTGGAAATACTAAAATACGTTTTTTAATACATTATTTTTCAGAATAATTTAAATCAAAAATCTGAAGTATATATATAATTGTGGCAAATTACTTAATTTCATGACTTTAGAGTGACAAATAACTAATTTCATGTTTTGAGGTGGTAAATAACTAATTTTCATGTTTTGGAGTGGCATAAAAAAAAATTTCCCCTTCATTTTAAGACGTTAAAATATAAACAGTAGGTGGCACCGCGAGCTTCCAAAGAAAATTCATATAAAGAGATAGCTAATTTTGACAGAAAAATATCAAAAAAAAAAAAATACGATGGTTTTATATGTACTTATGTAGAGATCTCTCTATCACATTTATCTTTCTAAATTTAAACTATTCTTATATTTATCCAATTTATTGTCTTATTTACTAAAATTATTTTACATTTATAAAGTTGCCATTTGATCCTCTATTAAAATAATGAAAAAGATGTAGTTTGTGTAAGAGAAAGATTTAGTCTTCAATTTTGTTAATTTTGTTATAATATCCTAATTATATCTGATTAATATCCTTCCATTAATTTCCAATTCATATTCGTATCCGAATAATATCTGATTCGTATCCGAAAAATAAAAATGAATATGAATATATATAGTTTTATGATTATCAGGATCAATCCTGAAGATTTTGGAGTCCGGAGCGGGAGAAAATTTGGAACCCTTTATATATACAATTTTTTTATGAGGCCAGCTAATACACTTCCATAAGTACTTCAACACTATATATCTATTAAATTATTTTTGCTTTTTCAAAATCCAAATAGTCGATCTGAACCATTCAATATAATATCCATATTAAAACGTGCTTGGAGACCAAATTTTACATTTTTTTTAAAACTTTTTTACTTAAGATGGGTAAAAAAAATTCATTAATTCAAAAGATTTTTAACCATAAAAAATAATTATTTTATACTTACCTTAAAAAATAGTAAAAAAAATTCAAAAAACTATAAAATTAAGTCTCCAAGCACGTTTTAATATGGATGTCATGTATAACAGTTTGGATCAGCTATTTGGACTTTTAAAACGCAAAAATGACTTATAAGCATAAGGTGTTGAGGTACTTATAGAAGCAACTAGGGGTGTTTATTGGTTCGGTTCAATTTCAACTAAACCGAACTAGGCAAACAAAAGTTATAATTTGGTTTCAAAAATAGAACCGAACCAAACCGATTTAACATTACAACCGAATTGAACCGAACTAAAGTTTTATTTCGGTTTCTTCGGTTCAAATTGAAATATATTAATTTATTTAAAGCAATTGATTTATAACAAACCGAAGTATATTAAGAAAAAAATCGCAGTATTAAGAAATAAATTAGAATATTAAGAAATAAACCAGAGTACTTAAATCAATTGATTAAGAAAAAAAAGGTATAATTAAGAATAAACCGGGGTAGTCCGGCCTAAATTCATAATATATAAAAATTCGGACAGTTCGATTATTTTGGTTTCGAAAAATTTCAAATCGTACCAAATCGAAGTTATTATTCAATTTTAAAAAGCAGACTGAACCAAACCATTAAACTGAAAAAAAATCGATATGTTTAGTCCAAACTAATTCGGTTTAGTTCAAAATCAACTAAACCAGACCCAATGAACACCCCTAGAAGCGATTAGCCGATTTGATTTTTTTACTGATATTCCAATATATAGATTATACCTATTTATAAAAAAATATTAGCCCTTTATATGTACAAAATTTAAGCCCTAATATTTTATTTAGTTTTAATATATACAAATTATTTTATTTATATTTTTTTTGGAGGCCCCTTAAATTTTGGGGCTCCGAGTCCAAAGCGGTCGTCTTAGCTACACAGCACCAGGGCCGGGCTTGATCACTATCCGATCCGTATTCGATATGTTTTCACCCCGATATAAGACCCACATATGACTTGGTCGGATTGCATTGTAAATTTCCAAACATCTCATGGTGAACTCAGTTTAATTTCTAATATTTAAATATAGTGAGATACTGGGATTATACTACTCTTCATACATAATTGGTAACTATATATACATGCGACAGGTTATATCTTTGACTTAAATGAAGGTATGACTACTATTAACTAGAGCTGAAGTTTACCAATTAATTAAATTAAGTACTCAAATGGAGGTGACCTTCAGGTAATATACCAAAATGTAAAAATAAATACCCCCCCTAATTGCACTAGTCAAGCTGTAACATAATTTTTGGAAATTTACCAATACCTAATATAAAATCTTATTATTATTATTTTTGGCATTCAAAATAATCTTAACTAATTGACATAACCGCGTGTATGATAGTAGTGTAAGTTTCCAGCTGAGTCAAATAAAAGTTTATACGGATCTGCTATAGATGTATATTGTATTATTGTATGGGACCTCTTTAAGATTAGTGTCAGATTAATTCGGACATTAGATGCGGTACCTCGCTGAATCTGAACTCAAGTTTTCAGCTCATAAATATAGAAATACCAAACAATTAATGAAATATTGTACCACAAACCATGGGCTCTACCATGCTTCAAAAGGCAGCATATATATATTGCCCTTAGCAATTTAAATTGAGTAGGACTAGGGTGTTCTTAAGTTCATCAAGTTTGTTGGTGAATTCGAGTATAAAACTTATTAAATCAGTTTTAAATAATGAATTCGAATCATTGAAACATGCCTACCTTATGAGTGATACGTCTACATATAAAAATTTTAAACATTCAAATTAATTTAGTATAAAGTCAAGCGGTCAAAACACGTTAAAAAAATGAATGCATTAAAATTAATTTATTAATCTTCTATAATTTTGACCGATTTATTTTATACTAAATTAATTCACATGTTTAAAGATTTCAACGGCTCGGATTCGTCATTTGAAGCCGATTTAACAGGTTTTAGACTTGAATTCACCAAGGAGCTTGGTGAACTTAAGAACACCCTAGTTCGTCTCATTTAAATTTACTTGCAAGCATATATTTTTATGATGAGGGTTCAAATACCTCCATGTTTTTGTGCCTCCATTTCTCTCTATCATTTTCAAAGTTCAAACAGTCGATCCGAACCGCTCAACCAAACCTCCATACTAAAATATGTTTGGAGACCAAATTTTATATTTTTAGGAATTTTTTTACTATTTTTTTAGATAGGTACAAAATCAGTAAATCTGAACCATCTAAAAACAGTATTTTTGTACCTATCTAAAAAAATAGTAAAAAAATTTCTGAAAATATAAAATTTGGTCTCCAAACATATTTTAGTATGAAGGTTTGATTGAGCGGTTCGGATCAATTGTTTGAACTTTGAAAATGATGGAGAGAGATAGAGATATGATGGAGGCACAAAAATATAGAGGCATTTGAACCCTCCATTTTTATTGCTACTTAAATTTGTAAAACATTAATTACATCACCGGGCCATTTATTTAATTTCTTCTTCACACCAAATCTTCAGAATTACACTTACAAAGTAATTTACTAGAATGGTGTTATATAACAATGATTTTGATAATTAAATAAATATTCACATACTATACACCAACTAATGCATACAATCAGCTTAATATATAATCTGCCCTTTCTGATTGCAACAGTATATATTAGAATGCACAGTATAAAGAAATTAAAGAAGTGTATGTATTCTAAGCATGTCTAATTAATATACATTTGATATGTACACATTCCTAGTAGCACAGGATAATGATCTTCTTCATGATTTCATTAGGAGCGCTGAATTTCTTAGAAGCGTTATTTCTTTTTAGAAGAATTATGAATACAATTTGTTAAAGTGCATTTCTTCTTTCCTGGGCATGCCGGATGTATCTGTAATATTCATAAAAGAGATGGCATTAAAACATGTAAACATAGAATATGCCAAACTATAAGGAAAAAATATTATTTATACTTCTCCGTGGTATAGAATTAAAATATATATGATGACAGAAAAAAAAAAAAAAAAAAACAATAGTTCGAATAATATAGCATGAAAACTTAAAACATTGAAAGGAGATTATTCATGCTACAAAAATCGCATACAAAATTAGCACAAAATGAAGGTAACAATTGACTTTTGTATTGATGAAAATTTTAAAAATTTAAAAACAATATTTTTTAAATGATACAGTTGTGAAAAAAAAAAATTCAGCAGACCTTGACAATAGGCTTAGAGGGCAGTGGAGCAGGGGAGCTCATCTTATGTAGGTTAGATAAGATAAATTGTGAAATGTTGTAATTTTGAGATATGAATATGATTTGTGTTTATGCGTGCTTTTATAACAATCTAGGTCGGTTATTACATTTTACAAGGAAAATACAATTTTGGGAAATTTCCCAACTGGGGAATTTTGGTGGGTATTTCATAATACGTGTATTTTAGGAGATCCTTAGACCAGTTCAACAATTCATATTAATTCTCTGTAACGTACAATATATCTATGGTCAAAGTAAATAATAAAATGTGTATAATTACCTGTACATATTCCTTTGGTAGAAAACATTAATTAGACCATACGCGGTGAATTCCTACAGATATTATAAGGGTTAATTTTTTGTATCCTTCATTTTTTTCTTCTTCTTTATTTTGGAGAAACAATAGCACAAAGATGGAAGTTATGTTGTAATGGAATTTGATATGTTTATTTTTTTTTTTCTAACACTACTGGAGTTTTTATTACAAAAAAGTATTTCAATACCATAGACTTTTTTTTTGTAAGCCATTATTACAAATATTATATTTTAGTTAGTATTTTAAAATCTAAAATTAAATGATAATCTCAAGTTGTTATTCTTATCAATTTTGACGAGCGATAATGCTTAAAAAAAAAATTCTAAGTTCATTTGTGCAAAGATTGCAAAAAATTGAACTTTTAGTTTTGTCCAACACAAACTATGAAATATCTCTCGTGAAAATTAATAAAATGAATAGTTCAAATTATTCATTTGAATTTTGAATATACAATAATAAGATAGAAAACGTTAGTGACCACTTGTGCCTCTAAATATTGGTGTTACTTGACCCTTCTTAAAAAAATAAAGAAACTTCTCTTTTTGACATATGAACTATATGGCTACAATATATGCATAGGTGGTCAATTTTTTTTTTTTTGAGATTGCCATCGTAAATATTTATTTTTAATAATGAAAGTTTAATATTAGATTTCGAATCCAAAACTTTTTATAAGAAGAATATTATTTTAGTTAATTGCAACTGTTAGTATTTTATTTTAAGACGTTAAAATATAAACAGTAGGGGGCACCGCGAGCTTCCAAAGAAAATTTATATAGAAAAATAGCTAATTTTGACAGAAAAATATCAAAAAAAAAAGTATGATGGTTTTATATATACTTATGTAGAGATCTCTCTATCACATTTATCTTTGTAAATTTAAACTATTCTTATATTTATTCAATTTATTGTCTTATGTACTAAAATTATTTTACATTTATAAAGTTGCCATTTGATCCTCTATTAAAATAATGAAAAAGATGTAGTTTGTGTAAGAGAAAGATTTAGTCTTCAATTTTTGTTAATTTAGTTATAATATCATAATTATATCTGATTAATATCCTTCGATTAATATCCGATCCATATTCGTATCTGAAAAATAAAAACGAATATGAATATATATAATTTTATCATTATCATGGTCAGTCCTAAAGATTTTGGAGTCCAGGGTGGGAGAAAATTTGGAACCCTTTATATATACAATTATTTTATGAAGCTAGCTAATACACTCCCATAAGTAATTCAACACTATATACCTATTAAATTAATTTTGCCTTTTCAAATTCTAAACAGTCTATTTGAACCATTCAATATAATATCCATATTAAAACATACTTGCAAACCAAATTTTACATTTTTTTAAAACTTTTTTACTTGAGATAAGTAAAAAATTGATTGATTCAAAAGATTCTGAACCATAAAAAATAAATATTTTATACTTACCTTCAAAAATAGTAAAAAAAAAAATTCAAAAAACTATAAAATTAAGTCTCCAAACATGTTTTAATATGGATATCATGTAGAACGGTTTGGATCAACTATTTGGACTTTTAGAACACAAAAAAGACTTATAAGTATAAGGTGTTGAAGCACTTATGGAAGTGATTAGGGGTGTTCATCGGTTCGGTTCGGTTCGATTTCAACTAAACCGAACTAGGCAAACGCAAGTTATAATTTGGTTTCAAAAATAGAACCGAACCAAACCGATTTAGCATTGCAACCGAACTGAACCGAACTAAGGTTTTATTTCGGTTTCTTCGGTTTAAACTGAAATATATTAATTTATTTAAAAGAATTGATTTATAATAAATCAAAATATATTAAGAAAAAAATCGTGGTATTAAGAAATAAATCATAATATTAAGAAATCAACCAAAGTACCTAAATCAATTGATTAAGAAAAAAAAGGTATAATTAAGAATAAACCTGGAAAGTCTGGCCTAAATTCATAATATATAAAAATTCGGATAGTTCGGTTATTTTGGTTTCAAAAATTTTCAAACCGAAGTTATTATTCAATTTTAAAAAGAAGACCGAACCAAACCATTAAATTGAAAAAAAATCGATTTGTTTAGTCCAAACTATTCGGTTTTGTTCAAAATCAACTAAACTGGATCCAATGAACACCCCCAGAAGCAATTAGCCGGTCTTATTTTTTTTTATTGATATTCCAATATATAGATTATACCTATTTATAAAATATTATTAGCCCTTTATATATACAAAATTTAAGCGCTAATATTTTATTTAGTTTTAATATATACAAATTATTTTATTTATAATTTTTTTTGGAGGTTCCTTAAATTTTGGAGTCCGGAGCAATCACCTCGGCTACAAAGCACCAGGACCGGACCTGATCACTATCCGATCCGTATTTGATATGTTTTCACCCTAATATAAGACCCACATCTGACTTGGTCGTATTGCTTTGTAAATTTCCAAACATGACCAGGTTATATCTTTCACTTAAACGAAGGTATGACTACTATTAACTAGAGCTGAAGTTTACCATTTAAATTAAGTACCCAAATGGAGGTGACCTCCAGGGAATCTACCAAAATGTAGAAATAAATAGTAAATACCCCTAATTGCACTAGTCAATCTGTAACATAATTATTGGAAATTTACCAATACCGAACATAAAAATCTTATCATTATTATTTTTGGCATTCAAAATAATCTTGACTAATTGACATAACCGCGTGTATGAAAGAAGTGTAAGTTTCCAGTTGAGTCAAAGGTTATACGGATCTGCTTTAAATGTATATTGTATGGGACCTCTTTAAGATTAGTGTCAGATTAAATCGGACATTAGATGCGGTACCTCGCTGAATCTGAACTCAAGTTTTCAGCTTAGAAGTACAGAAAAAACCAAACAATTAATGAAATATTGTACCACACACCGTGGGCTCTGCCATGCTTCAAAAGGCAGCACATATATATTGCCATTAGCAATTTAAATTGAGTAGAACCAGGGTGTTCAAGTCTCTTGTTGAATTCAAGTATAAAACTCATTAAATTATCTTTAAATGACGAATCCGAACCGTTGAAACCTGCCTATCTTACGAGTGGTGCGTCTACATATAAAAATTTTAAACATTCAAACTAATTTAGTATTAAGTCAAGCGGTCAAAACACGTTCAAAAAATGAATGCATTAAAATTAATTTATTAACCTTGTAATTTTGACCGATTGATTTTATACTAAATTAATTCTAGTGTTTAAAAATTTCACATGTAAACACATCACTCGTAAGGTAGGCAGGTTTCAACGGCTCAAATTCGTCATTTGAAACCGATTTAACGGATTTTAGACTTGAATTCACCAAGAAACTTGGTGAACTTAAGAACACCCTAGTTCTTCTCATTTAAATTTACTTGCAAGCATATATTTTTATTGCTATTTTAATTTGTAAAACATTAATTACATCACCATTTATTTAATTTCTTCTTCACACCAAATCTTCAGAATTACACTTACAGAGTAATTTACTAGAATGGTATTATATAACAATGATTTTGATAATTAAATATAAATTCACATATATACTATACACCAACTAATGCATACAATCAGCTTAATATATAATCTGCCCTTTCTGATTGCAACAGTATTATAATTCACATTATAAAGAAATTAAAGAAGTGTATGTATTCTAAGCATGTCTAATTAATATACATTTGATATGTACACATTCCTAGTAGCACAGGATAATGATCTTCTTCATGATTTCATTAGGAGCGCTGAATTTCTTAGAAGCGTTATTTCTTTTTAGAAGAATTATGAATACAATTTGTTAAAGTGCATTTCTTCTTTCCTGGGCCTGCCGGATGTATCTGTAATATTCATAAAAGAGATGGGATTAAAACATGTTAACATAGAATATGCCAAACTATAGGGAAAAATATTATTTATACTTCTCCGTGGTATAGAAGTAAAATATATATGATGACACAAAAAAAAAATTAGTTCGAATAATATATCATGAAAACTTAAAACATTGAAAGGAGATTCTTCATGCTAGAAAAATTGCAAACGAAATTAGCACAAAATGAAGGTAACAATTGACTTTTGTATTGATGAAAATTTTAAAATATATATATATTTTTTTAAATGATGCAATTATGGCAAGCAAAAAAAAAAGTTTTAAGCAGACCTTGGTAATAGGCTTAGAGGGCAATGGAGCAGGGGAACTCATCTTATGTAAGGTTAGATAAGGTAAATTATGAAATATTGTAATTTGGAGATATGAATATTATTTGTGCTAATACGCCTTTTATAACACCTATCTAGGTCGGTTATTGCATTTTTCTAGGAAAATACAATTTTGGGAATTTTCCCCACTGGGGAATTTTGGTGGGTATTTCATAACACATGTATTTTAGGGGATCCTTTCATTAAGACCAGTTCAACAATTCATATTATATTCTCTGTAAGGTACAATATATCTATGGTACGTAAAAGTAAATAATTACCCATACATATTCCTTTGGTAGAAAACATTAGACCATACGGGGTGAATTTCTACAGATATTAAGGGTTAATTTTTTGTATCCTTCATTTTTTTTTTCTTTATTTTGTAGAAACAATAGCATAAAGATGAAAGTTATGTTGTAATGGAATTTGATATGTTTATTTTTTTTTTTCAAACACTACTGGAGTTTTTATTACAAAAAAGCATTTCAATACCATAGATTTTTTTTGTAAGCCATTATTACAATATTATATTTTAGTTAGTATTTTAAAATTCAAAATTAAATGATAAACTCAAGTTGTTATTCTTGTCAATCTTGACGAGCGATAATGTCTCAACAAAATTTTTTTGTTTCTAAGTTCTTTGTGCAAAGATTGATTAAGAGAAAAAAAAAATTGAACTTTTGGTTTTGTCCAACACAAACTATGAAATATGTCTTGTGAAAAATAATAAAATGGATGGTTCAAATTATTCATTTTAATTTTAAACGTGCAATAATAAGATAGAAACGTTAGTGACCACTTGTGCCTCTAAATATTGGTGTTACTTGACCCTTCTTAAAAAAATAAAGAAATTTCTCTTTTTGAACTGAAATTTTTAAAAATACCATATTCCAAAAAAAAAAAAAAACAAATAATCACGAAATCTTGAAAATTCAAAAAATACTCTTGCCACATCCCGTAAATGCAGACCCCTTTTATGGGAACCGCATCTATGAGATGTGGATCATTAATGAGATCCGCATCCCCTAGATGCGGCCCCTCTTTCTTTCTTTTTTCCTTTTCCTTTTCCTTTTCCTTTTTCTTTTCCTTCTCTTTGTTAGCCGAAAGTCAATGGGGGGAGGACTCATCTAGAGGATGTGGCCATGTCAAAATTTGAATTTTTCAGATAATATGATTATTTGGTTTTTGTTTTTTTGAAGATATGGTATATTTAAAAATTTTCGGCTTTTTGAAATATGAACTATATGTCTACAATATATGCATAGGTGGTCAATTCTCTCTCTCTCTCTTTTTTTGGAGTGCCAACGTAAATATTTATTTTTAATAATGGAAGTTTAATTAATATTAGATTTCCAACCCAAAACTTTTTATATGAAGAATGTTATTTTAGTGAATTGCAACCGTTAGTATTTTATTTTAAGACATTAAAATATAAACAGTAGGTGCCTAGGTGGCACCGTGAGCTTCTGAAGAAAATTCATATAGAAAATCTAATATTGAGAGAAAAATATCAAAATAAAAAAGTATGAGGGTTTTATATATAGAGATCTCTCTATCACATTTATCTTTTTAAATTTAAACTATTATCATATTTATCCAATTTAATTATTTCACATTTATAAAGTTTCTATTTGATCCTCTATTAAAATAATGAAAAAGATGTAGTTTGTGTAAGAGAAAGATTTTGTCTTCAGTTGATCGGTTCGTGAGGACAAATAATTTATTTCTCTACTTATAATGTACACAAAGTGATATTTTGAAATAGTCACAAATAGAAAAATAGACCTTTTATCCTTACAACTATGTTAATTAGAAGACTCCCTTTACACCAACTGAATATTTTTTATTTTTTTAATATTAAAAAAAAAGTTTTATAAAAAAATATTGGGTAAGTATGAAATTTTTAAATATAGAAGAATAAATATGATGTATAAATTTTAGTAAGATAAAAATGTTATTTCGAGATTTTTGAAGGATATACATGAAATACGTCTAAAAACAGAAAATTTAGGTGGCACCGTGAGTTTCCAAAGAAAATTCAGGTTGCTTCCAATTAAAGATGGAGGCATGGAGGTCTTGCTAAGCAGATATGACAATGTATTTTCATTCGGATTTAATTTTCTATGAAATTCTCGCGAACATTTTAGTGAAAATTCAGGTAACTTTCAATTAATATAAAAATGCATGTTAAAAAATGAGTTGACCTCTTGCTCGGCAGTTCTAGAGATTAAGCTTATAGTAACTTCACTCATTTTATGTACATAGCAATTATACATAACGAAGAGGGAAATTTCATAAAATATCTTTCTTTTAAAAATTATCAAACAAAATACTCTTCTTTTCAAATTATTAACAAAATATGCTTGCACCCCCCCCCCCCCCCCCCCCCCCCCCCCCCCCAACATTTCCCCTGCATCTTCCCTCCTAATGACTTGTTTCCCCTTCTCTCTCTCCTTTCTCTCCGCAACTGTAACTCCCGGTGTAAAAAAATAACATTGAGTCTCACGAGTAATATATTGTTGTGTGCCATCTGAAAATGAAAAAAAATAAAAAATAAAAAAGATACATTTTTAAGTTACAAAACCATTTTAGGCGCTCTAAATTATGAAAGAAAGAAATAAAGAAAAAAAAAATACAATTAAGCTGACATTATATCAAGACATGTTCGGTAGCATGGGAATTTTCTGGGAATGAGAATTTCAATTTGTCAAAATTAAAGTCATTTAACTTATAGGAAATTTGTAAATGTAGGTGTTCGGCAAAAGCATGGAAAATTTATTAGAATGTTTGTTTGTTTTTCTTTTAATAAAAGATGTAATAATAATATTAAACTATATTAAGTGTATTATATATTAAACTAGGAACAGAAGTTATTATATATTTTAATCAAGAGGCGCACCATCAAGGGAAAAAAAAACAGAGCTCCAAGTGAATGTATTTTTCCCACAAAAAGTTGAAGAGAACAAGGACAAAATACTCATATGAAATTATGAAACAGGAAATAAAACTTGTATGCCGAACGGATACTAGGAAATATTCCTACAGACAAGCAATTCCCAAAATAATAACCATGGGAATCAATCCACCGAACAAGCCCTAAGTGTATTGGGGTCACAGCATCAGCTTCTAGCAAATAATATCGAACATCTTCACTGAAGTTACATAGACTAAACTTGGGTGATAAGGACACATGTAAACCAGTGATCAGCCACGAGCCAACCATATTGGTCAAAATGTTCTAAATGACAGTATTGTGTTACGAATTGTGGTCCATTAAAACCCTCATGCAGAAATCATCAGCTTTACATGTGACCAAAATGTGTGTTCCGGCAATGTTTCTTGTCTCAACGGGACCTCCTCTGGAACTAAATTAAGCCATCGTCTCTTGCATTTGGATTAGCGCCATGATCAAGAAGGTATCTCACAATATAGCTTCCACATGCAGTGTTTTAAAACTAGGAGTTTTCCCTTCAAAATTCATATAAGAAATGAAGAAAGATGTGTCATTTGCATATGGCTACCAATGTTAATTCCTTGTCTTGAGGGCATCTAGCACCTCTTCCTCCCCTCTTCTCATTCTGTTTGATTCTCCCCGAATTATCCTTCTTTCTATAGTTTTATCGTTCTTTTTTACATTTTTTAGTGTTTCTCTTGAACTTTTTTAGTTATATTTAATATGCATGGTTTTTTGGATGAGACAAAAAATCAAAATGATATTTAGATTAACCAGCTACTTCTGACTCAAACCATGATAAAAAAAGGGGGAAAAAAAAATACAAAACTATATGACATATGCGCAGTACTAGTTTGATAAAATTTGGTATTTTGGTACGTGTACACTAGTTAACTCAATAAATGTTACTTCTCCGAAATTTTTATTTATAGCATTCAAAAAAAAAAATCCGGATTTTAAAAATTCCAGAAATATCCAAACCGCAGAGCTAGTCTGTGATCCTAATTAATAGGATATGCACAGACAATTTATGACCCCAGACTTGAGGTCTGCAAAGAGAGCAGATCACCTGCCCCCCTCTATCTCTGTAACTGAGACTGGTCACTCTTAAAAAGGACCGGTCACTGTTCATTTTTGAATTTGGAGTCTACTAACAGTGACTCTGAGAACAGAAATTTCCTGTCCCCCGAAAAGCAGAGAATTTGATCTCGTCCGCAAAATGTCCCCAAGGTTCCAACTTTTTTCTTTTTTTTGTAAGTGGGGTTCGCACAATAATTACAACCTGAGATATCTCAAAGTTTTACTTTTTCTTTCTTTCTTTTTTGCTTGAAATTCACGTCCTCCGAGATATTTCAAAGTTTGAGAAATCAAAAGCAAAATTCTAAAACCTGTCACAAAAACCAAAGTTTTTTTTTTTGTTTTTTTTATTAACAAACGTTCTGTAAAAAAAAACTAAAGAAAAAAATAATTGGGGCTGCAGATTGGTTCTGTGAACTCCAATTCGAGATCGTAGAAAGCCTGTGTATACCTCAGTATTTGGGTTCATAAATTGTCTGGGGTTGCAAAAAGTATGTGTGGATCTCAATATTTGAGTCTGCAGATTAATTTTGCAGTGTAAGTAAATTTAAAAAATTTTACAAACAAGAGTGTTCTGATTTTTTTTTTCTTTTTTTATGCTATAAATAAAAATTTCGGGTTACTTCCGCTTTTGAGGGATACATCAGTAGAGAGCCGCGTCAGCATTCAATGAAAGAGTACCTGGGAAGGAGGAAAGGAGAGGAAACATGAAGCCCACAAGAATATTTTATTAATAATTTTTTTTTAAAAAAATTTCCATCATTTGATGGTTTTTGAAAAGAGGACATTTTATAAAATTTCTCTAATGAAGAACGAAATATCTACCGTTGGATGTTCTCTTCTCAAAATCTTCCAAATAAAAGTAGAAAACAAAATGTCGTCCAGACACCAGATAAAAATGTACACTTCTTCGGGGTTCAAATGCTTTCATTTTTTCTAAATATTACAATATTTCAACTTTTATTTTAATTAATATCCAAAGCTCATAAAAAAAAACACTTATGTAAATAATTTTTTAACATTAATTATGTTTTGATCTTGTTAATCCGTATAAAAACAAAACCAAAAAATAATATTTTTTTAATACATTTAGAGAAAAAAGTATAGATCACATCTTGAGATTTATTTTGACATAAATTTTAGAAATTTCGCTATTAAATTTGAACCTCTTCTATTTATTTATTTTTTGTCTGAACCAGGAGAAGCTTAGGAAAATGACACAATTAGCTCTGCAAAAATCAGTAATCAAACATAAAGTCAGATAAAAACAGCTAAAGTTCTAGAAACCACAAGTAACAATGATCCTCTTTTCTGCCCCAAAATAATAAGGAACCAAACTAAAATAGATAAACAACTGAAACATATGGAAGATTTAGTCAAGATTACATTGAATTCCCATATTACTTCTACCTAAACATGCCGCACCAAAGAAGGTTTCTCTCTTTTCCGAATTTAAGTAGGAATTATAAGCTTCACCGGCACCTACAAAGCAAAACAAACAGTAAGAGCAATTACCAGGACTAAAATATTAAGAATCAACTGAGAGGATGAAAAAATTTAAAAATAGCTTCTCCAAAAATGAAAAAAGAAGAAGAATACAAGTGTTACCATTATACCATATGACAAACAACAAAAAAAAATATACGAGTGAGGCTACTGTGCTATGCATAGCACGAATTGGTCCGTACTACGAATCAATATTTTTCTTTTCAAAGTCCAAATAGTCTTATCTCAACCGTTCAACATGATTCCCATATGAAAATACACTTGCAAACGCATTTTACATCTTTTGTAGAATTTTTTACGATTTATTTCAGATAGGTAGAAATCAGTACTTTTGAATGGCTTAGAATCTTTATATCAAGTGATTTTCTACCTATCTAATACTAGCAGACTCAATTTTACATTCTTTTAGAATTTTTTACTATTTTTTCAGATAGGTACAAAATTAGTACTTTTGAATGGCCTAAAATCTTTATATCATGTGATTTTCTACCTATCTAAAAAATAGCATAAAATAATAAAAAATGTAAAATTTGATCTACAAGTACAATTGGAAATCATGTTGAAAGGTTCAGATTGATTGTTTAGTCTTTAAAAATGGAGATATTGATCCATAGTACGGACCAATATGCGCCATGCATAGTAATTTAGCCTCGCTCATAATCTATACTAATTATGTCTGCTAGAACAGTTGTCACAAGCAAAACTTGAGCTATAACAAATAAAGTCCAGCAAAGTAATTAAACTATGGTTGATTTTGGTTGTGTGCTGAAAAATTGTGCAAATTCTTTTGCACCATTTTGAATAACAACAACCACGCAGAATAGCATCTGAACATACAATTAGCTAAAAAAAATGGGAACAGATATATTGACAACTGTGGAAACCACCCATATATCTGTCATATAAATTTATAAAATAGTCAACTTGTGGGTATGTTCTCTATAATTTAGATAAATTGTGTATCTCGCTCGGGGCAATTTGGGAATCAGTTGGTCACCAATCAAGTGCAGATACAACTAAATTGTTAAAGTATTCAAATCTCTCGAGCGATGGCGGTAGTTAGATATCAAATTACACCAGATATTATTTAAGAACATATCTATAATTCTACTAGTATTATTTTCATAACCGTTTTGTCAGTTCTCATGATTGCCAAATTAATTAGTCATCAATATAACCTAATCCTTTTTAAACGTTAACAATCTTCTAAGTTGCATATAGTTCACTAATCACTTTATTGAACTGAAAATTAATTTACTGTTTCATATTTCTTACAAGGGACTTCAACTATGAAAAACAAAATTTGTCCATTTGCAATAAAGTAAAATGCTGACCTGGCAATTACTGCTGTTGGTTCTGTCCAGGCTGCTGAGGGTTTGGCGGCGGTGGCATCCCGGGGCGAGGAGGTGCATATACCGGCACGCCACCTGGCGGAGGCGGCATGCCGGGCCTAGGTGGGGCCGGCATACCAGGCCTAGGAGGCACATATTGTGGTGGTGGGACCATAGGCCTCTGACCAAATGGCGGTGGTGGCACAGAGTAGGGCCCTGGTGGCCCCCCCGGCCTAGGAGCATACTGCATGGGGCCAGGTGGCGGTGGGCCCCGGTAGCCTGGTACACCACCTGGAGGTGGTGGTCGCACAACCTGGAAAGAGAGAAGCCATGAGGTTTCAAATTTTGTATCTTAACAGCTTGTTTTGAAATTCAATGAATTGATAACAGCTAATAAGCAAAAATCAAGTGAAATTGTGGCCTAATAAAATTGCAATCGAGGCATAAGCATAAATATTTAAGTTTAAAAAAAAAAATTGACTTCTCAGGTAATTTTATGCAATGCACGGCAAAATACAGACCATTAAGACTCCTATTGACAGGTAGTTTCATGCAATACCCTATAAAATGCCATTATTTACACAAGGAAAACAAGGAATTATGATACATACAGTGCTGGTTATCAGATTTATTATGCATACGAAACAATAATGACGAAATGTACTGCATATTATCAATTTTTCTTGTTTGCCATCTATACCAAAAGATGTCTAATGTAATCTATCTCCACACAAGAAGAGCAATTCTAAATCATTTTTGAAAGAACATAGCTGATATTGTCAAAATTTCAAGGGAGGTAAGAGATTTTTTTTTATTTATTTACAATTTATGGCACACATCATATTTCCTACATGAAGATCAATCTTAACCACATCTTATTAACAATCAGTTGCATAATTGAGAGAAACTAAAGCAAAATTGCAATATTGCTGAAATGCACTAATACAAGTTTACATTTTGTTTAAACCTTAAAATCCTACATCACCATACACAATTCAATCTAATGTGATCCACCTGCACACAAGAAAATAGGAGATGTTCTTCATATTTTCACGGGAGGTAAAGAGATATTTCTTTTTTTAGGCACACATCATATTTCCTACATGGAGTCAGTAGCACAATTGAGAGAACTCAAAGCAAAATTGTTGAAATGCTTTATTACGAGATTGCATTTTGTTTAAACCTTAAAACCCTACATCATCATAAACAATTAACATCAATCTCACCTGAGGATAAGCAACAGGAGGCGCCGACATCTGGGGCATAGGAGGCCGGGACATCTGTGGCTGCATCATCCCAGGAGCAGGCCCACCAACTCCTCTAACAGGCCCAGCAAGCCCAGGTTGGGCCTGGATCATAGGAGCAGCAGGAACACCACGACCAGCAGCCCGGCCAATCCCGGGTCCAGCAGCAGCCGCAGCAGAAGCAGCTTTCGCACGTGACTCGTCAGGAGGCGGAGGTCCCTCCACAGTCATCGAAACCACCTCCTCTCCACGGAGAAGAACAAGGCCGAGAGTACGGCGGTCTTCACGGTCAGATGAGGGTTTGGATTTGGACGGCGGGAGGCGGCGGAACTCCTCGCAATCACCGAGGACAAGGTTCATGTGGCGGTCGAAGGCCATGAACTTACCTACTAGCTGCCGACCGTCTTGGATTGTTACGCGCATCCGGTAGTTTATGTACTGTAGCATCTTCGACCCCTTAGAGCTTGTCATCTTTGCTAGCTCCTTTTGCCTCTTCCTCTGGATTTGGAGTGGAGAGGAGAGGAGAGGAGAGGAGGAGAGGGAGGGAGAGATGGATGGGGTTGGGTTTAGGGTTTTGATTTGGGGGCACGGGTGACGGGTTAGTAGGGTTTTCTTTTCGTTCGATTTGTGGGGAGACAGGAGACTGAAAGTGAAGTAGGGAGACTACGGACAGAGTGTAAATTACTACGGACGGAGCCGAAATTTGTTCATTTGAAGAAAAAAATAATTCATTACTTTGAAATTGGTCGTAGTATTTTCTAATCTTATTACCTTGTATTCAGTTGTAGCAATTTCCACTCCGTCCGTAGAATTTTGAATCTTACCTTGTATTTCAGTTGTTGAAGTAAAGCAAAATATATAATAAAATAAAAATTATTAGTAAGAATGAAAAGAGTCGAAGAGTATAAAATTTTTCTGATTTAATTTTACTCCAACTATAAAAGATATTTTAACGTTTATCTTAAAATACCTTAAAAACACTTTTGTTTGATACATTAGAGCACCTTAAAACGATAAAGTTATTTGCTACTTGCTACACGTATTTTCTATATTTTTTAGTAAAAACTGAATGTCAGACTATCTAATTATTTAATATTTATAAGAAACTTTCATTCAAATTTCAAACACGCAAGATCTTCGTCACTAAAGATAAAAGGAAGCTAATTTTCTGCCTGCTACATACTTAAGCTATTTGACAAAGCTTTACATACTCCAATTTTACAAGTCACTTTTAAATCATTTTCTACGACTAATATACACGTGCACCTAGGGATGGCAACGAATCGAACCGAACCGAACTTACTCTAGGTTTGATTTTGGCTTGAATTAATTTTGAATCGAACCAGGTTTGATTCATTTCGAATCGAATTAATTGTGAACTACACATTTTTCGAATCGAATCACGAACTAAATTATTTTTTAGCAACTCTAGTTATACTGGTAGTTTATACATTAATTTTTTCTCGTGGAACAAAATTCGCATAGCTTCCTTTTACCGGTATGAACTATGAAATGAGTGTTTTTAAGTTGAAAAATTGTTTATGAAAAAATACATCAGATACGGCTTTCCTGGTATGAACTATGAGAGATGACTGAAGAGAGATGAGAGACAGTCATCTAGGCCGAAAAAGAGAAGTGACAGCTGGAGAGACAGTTAGTCTCTGAGAGCGTCGACTAGATTTTAGGACTAGAGAGAGTGTGAGTTAGGGAGAGGTGGAGAGAGAACTAAGTTATTAAGATTTGAGAGCGAGAGAGTGTCGATTAAGTTAAATTATGACTCTCTATCTTGAATTTTAATTTCATCAGGTAAATGGACGATCGGTGTTATTATGAGATTCAAACCATAAAAGTAACCGAACTCATTTCGATCGAACCAAGCTAGGTTTGAGTTTGGTTTGAATTAATTTTGATCCGAACCTGGTTTAGTTTGTTTCAATTTGAACCTATTTCAAATCAAATTAAACTCGAATCGAATCACGAACTACAAATTATTTTGCCAACCCTGGTGCACCTTGAGAAAACAACCCATATTCAATTGAAGGCATTAAATAAATTCAGTTACAAAATTAAAATCGTCTAATAAACCGGTAAATTGCATATTAAATCTCACCACTTTACGTAATGATGTAAATCAGTTAATATGTTAAATCTTAATTTTTAGAGCTTTATAATAACAATTAGCAAAATTATTAAATTCATTCATTAGCACTGAATCTTAACTATGGCTGACATCTTTTCTAGAACCTTTTTATAAAGAAATTGGAAATTCTTGAAAAACAATTATTTTGCAATTATGAAACTGCGTATAAATTACACACAATGTTCAGTTTCTCCCACTCCTAAGTCCAAGGGAGAGCGAAAAATTATTCTCTGTAATTTACAAACACAATGCACTTCTAATCTTCTATGCTCCTTTAGATAACAATAAAAAATAAAAAAAAAGCACCAACACTGAGCACATTACTAAGGAGGAAAAAAAGTCGAAACCCCACAAATTCGCCTTTATTCTCTCAGAAATTCAACCCATCATTATTTTCCCCTAAAATCAATGGAAATCAATGGCACATCCACATCATTTCCCTCGTCATCCTCACACCCAGCCACCACATCCAGGTGGCGCCGGTACGGAGGTACCTCTACCTTTGCCATTTCACGTGCCAGCTCAACCACCTTTCTGTCCAATCTCTCTGCATGCCTTGGAAACATGCTATTATACAACAGACTTGTGCCGCATGAAATGCTATAAGCACTCAGCCCCTTCTCACACAACCAATCCAAAACCTCTCTTAGGGTTACATTCCCTTCTATAATCCACCTGTCCCAAACAGTCCAGCTGGCACCCCGGTGGCGTACTCTCTTGGGTGGAACTGGTTCAGCCATGGAGAAGAGAGGAATTGCCAGGTTGGCAAAAGTATTGCGGTATGCAGACAAATCACCGTTTCGAGCTAGGATTTTGTAGAGCTCAAGGCAAACAAGACCAGTTGCTGCAGCAGTGGCAGTGGCAATTGCTGGGATGATGCGGCCCGCAATGAGCTTGGCCTTAAAACGGTCAACCTCTTGAATTGAGTAGTTGCGGGCCCGCATGTTGGCCAGGCCCGAAATTAGATCCATGTGGTAGTTGGTGTCATCATCCTAAAAAAAACATTAAAATGAATATTAAAGATATGAACGGTTTATGTTATGGATTTGGTATCTAGTACAAGTCTACCAAATAAGTTCAAGTGGCATTAGGTTGATATACTATATTATACAACTCCAATAAGGTCAAGTGCTGTACTGTACCAAACCAAACTTGGATCTTCTACTTAAGTTCGCTTCTCCAGTTGTATAATCTCGAAATAATGAAATATAGATATCCTTAACTATTACTATAGTCCAATGCTAAGTATGAAAATTCATATCTACAAAGAGTTGGTCTACAGTGCTTTGGGAAATTAAGCACGTGTTTTACTTCCCACCCATATTTTGTTATTTCAAGGTCCAAACAATGGAAATAAATCTGCTGTGATTCTGAAAGAATCGCAGGACCCTGTGATCCCAAATCCACCCCTTCATTTTTTGGAATGCACAAATCTCAAAAGCACTCATATTTTTTTGCACGAATCTCCAAACATATAAATGGATGGACAGGATCTTGTGATTCCAAAGAATCACAACAGATTTTTATCCCCAATAGTCGATCTGAACCGTTCAACAAGATCTCCATATTAAATGTGCTTGGAGACCAATTTTACATTTTTTGGGAATTTTTCACTATTATTTTTTTTGTAGGTACGAAATCACCTTTTTATGGTCCAGAATTTTCTGAAAAACAGTGATTTTCTCCATACATATCTATACAAATAGTAAAAAATTTCCAAAAATGTAAATTTGGTCTCCAAGGACATTTTAATATAGAGATTATGTTGAACACTTCGGATAGACTATTTGGACTTTCAAAACAGGTATTTGTTTTACTTCCCAAAGAACCATAGAACCATAGCCCATCTCATTTAGAAATATCAAGTACACGTATTGTGTCTCCAAATGCAGCTATTTATATATGGGGCATATACATACAAACCTTTTCAAAGTGTACTGGCTTCATGCGGAACCCAGTAGGAAGTTTCTTTGACAACTGCTCCAGCCTGGCAATGAGGCCATCAATGACATCAGCATCATCAAAAGAAGAACTAGCCACACTAGTTGCCGTCTCATCAGTGATAATCTTAACTCCCTCTTTCGGTGCAAACTCTGATACCGACACTTCACCAACGGCCTCTGCCAACTTTTTAGGGTTTGTGGCCCAATTGGGGACAGGTATATTGAACGACTCGGCCCGTAAGATCGAGGCAGCCATGAGGAGGTTTATGTGACTTGGATCAGCTGGATCAAACTTCACTGGCCGAGGAAAGCGCTTAGGTGGGGACCAGAAAGGTGTGCCTGAGCTGGTGATGGAGTCTTCTGGAAAGGTGAAGGTGAGTTGTTTTATGCGGCTTGAGAAGTAATCTTCAAACCTGAGTGTAGTGCAATGTCGTTTTGAGTTGGGTGGCAATTTATTATTTTTGTAATTATACTGTGAAGTAAATAGCATTTGCCAATTACACCTAAATTTTCTTCTCTTGTTTATTTTTGGGACAAAATGACAAACTCCTTTTGCCCATAAGACCCAAACTTTATTTTTACTACATGGGTCTTATTATGGGACACTTGGGATTATTTACAAACATCTAAAAAAGGATTTTAGCAAAGTAACTAAAAACTGAAAGTTTTGTAATCTACGACAAAGAAATTCTAGAATTTAACAAAATAAAAAAAAAATCATAATAAATACACAGCCATGCAATTGACATAGAAAGAAAGATAGAGTTCCAAGACATACTTGAGCCGGGCCCACTTGATGCAATCCTTGAATGTCTCACACCTCTCCTTTTCCAAACATTCCAGTATGCTCTCCAGTTTATCCCTTGCCTGAGCATCACCAGCATTTTGCATAGCTGATGTGTACCCTTTTGGATCTTCCAAAAATGCATTCACTTCAGTGGGTGTCTTCTCAAACAACCCTTCAAATTCTGAGCGAGCCCATGCTAGGCAATGGTTTATGTTATGAGGGAAAGAGTGTACTGTACACATAGGCGCCTCCCTCTCAGGTGGGTCCCTTGAGGCCCCATAGTTCTCTGTCAGATGTGGTATGACCACCTGTGTGTTGCATTTTGCACCTAGTGTACCCGACTCCAAGAGGGGTTTTTGAAAGTACACACACCGCGAGTCCACATACAATCTCGCATTTACATTATCAAGTGCATTGATAACAGCATCCAAGTTCTCCCAAAACTCATCATTGAACACATTCTCCGTCTCTGGGCCCACCCGATTTTGCAATGCTACTATATTGAGATTAGGGTTTATTAACCTAGCAGCCGAAGCTGCGACAGTGGATTTCGATTGGCCAATGTGGGACTCACGAAAGAGGAACTGACGGCTGAGATTGCTCTTCTCAATGATGTCATCGTCAGTTAAGGTCAGGGATCCTGTGGGCCCACAAGAAACCCCCATTAGGGCAAGGTTCTTTAGAAACTCACAACCTAGGGCACCTGAACCCACCATGAAGATTTTGGCGTTTTCCAGCTTTGTCTGTAGATCAGCACCAAGGACTGAGATTTGAGCATCGTACCGTGTGTTAAGTGGTTTTACATCAGTGGGGCCCAGGGGTTCAGGTGGGAGAGACTCGATGGAGTCAAAGTAGAAAAACTGTCATAAAAAAAAAATTACAACATGTCAGATGGACATTTATATGGCTGAGATATAAACAGCAGATAGACCACAACACATCTCTCTCTCTCTCTCTAAAGGAGAGAGATGTGTGCTTTATGTGTATGTAGAAAGAGAAAGACCAGAAATTTTGCTCATGAACAATATCAGTATAAAACTACTACAAATTTGATGGTGGTCACCATGCACCAGTATAGATATAATTCTTTTTTTCTTCATTCTAGTAGGTATATTTGTACTTTGGTATAAATAATATGCAACTACTATTTTACTTGGACAGAAAAGGTGATTTCCATTTAAATTGTATAAGTTCAACCCTCGTACTAAAGGAACCCTATCTCTTTAACTTTAAGTGATGGCACATCAAATTCAAGAAATTGCAAATTGGTTCACATAAAAAACAAATTAATTATTTCATTTCTTTTTTGTTAAAATCAACTAGGACAAAACAAACAAATCTTCTTCATTGATTCCAGCAATTTGATATAAAGAATATAGGGCAATTTGGTTTTGTTTCAGTAGACTTCCTTTAGAGTGTTTGCCATCATCTGCAAAGAATCACAAAGAATGTAGACCAGGGTGCAATTTAAGAATGTATAATAAACCTAGGCATCTTTTGCCCAAAACAAAAAGAGCCTTACGAAGCTTTTCCAAATAAAGTACCTGAAAAATGGGATGAAATTTCCCAGAGCACGCTTTGACCACCTCCTGTCCCACCACACCCCCAAACAAAGCCGCCATGGGGTTTAATACCGCCCGTGACCCATTCGAGAAAATGCCAAGCACCTTTCCATCAGCTTCCCCAACCTCTCCATTGACGCCTCTCGCAAATTCAATAATCCTCTCCATGTCCTCCACGGCTCCAGCCACGGGAAACCGACCAAGCTCAGATCTAAATTGATCCAACGCCTGAAATGCTGAGTGCAAAAGGGCAGGACGGTCCATCTTGGAAAAATCACTTAGGAGGAACTCACCTGGGTCTTTAATGGCTTCCCTCAATGGCTTGAATTGAAGCACTTTAGGTACTTTTACCTGGGTGACTATGCCTCCGCTTTTGTACGTACCGAAGTTGGTCGTGTCTTCTTCTAAGAAAAATGAATATGGCCTTGTGCTATTTATTCTTCTCGGTTTTCCATCATTTACCTCTCGCATTCCCTGGTTTGAAGAGAAAAAATAGATAGATAATGGGTTTTTTCTTTAAATGATTATCTTGTATCAGTTTCCTTTTCAAATCATAGTGCAAATAGCACATGATATCTTTATTTGCTACTTCACAACGAGAACAATTTTAGTTAATTATGTTCACGTAACACTCCCCCCTAGTCACTTAAACAGAGTTAACCCCAAAAGGGAAAATGAAAGTGTCCTTGACATTTTGCATGTAAACAAGAAATTGCTTCATAAAACAGACAAGCAAACCTGAAAATCAAATTGGTCAAACATTGACTGTGTTTAAACTAAGATAACAGAGATATCGCTATAGGTTGACAAAATATGTCAACAGATAACAGAATGCACATGTCCATCACATCAATGTAAATTGATGGAAGATATTGGAAGACTATATCATGCATATGCAACATTATCAATTTGAGTGAGGCTATAGCGCAGATTGGTATGTACTACGGATCAACATTTTCATTTTCATAGTCCAAAGAGTCAATCTGAACCATTCAACATGATTTCCATATGAAAATGTACATGCAGACTAAATTTTACATTTTTTTAGAATTTTTTTACTATTTTTTAGATAGGTAGAAAATCACTACTTTTGAGTGGTCTAGAATCTTTAAATCAAGAGGATTTTCTATCTATCTAAAAAAATACGAAAAAAATTCTAAAAAATGTAAAATTTGATCTACAAGTACATTTTCATATGGAGATCACGTTGAATGGTTCGGATTGATTGTTGGATTTAAAAAATGAAATATTGATCCATAGTAATATGCGGCTATGCATAGTACCATAGCCTCACACTAACAATTTTCTACATAAATTAGGAAGAATAGTAGTTATTTGAGTATTTGGGACGAGACTATAGACAATGAAATTAGAATACGACGGTGTAGGTCATGATCATGTTTTTAAGTAACATGAAAATATCACTTCTTCATCTTTTCACGAATATATGTGAGAGTTCAGAAAAAATAAATAATTAAATAAAGAATTATACCTGGACTTCAGAGAAAATCACGAGATCACCATCCTGAAATTCAAGCCTCTCATCATCAACACATGTCACAAGTGCAGGATTACCATTGCTTATAGAGGCAATAATGCCGGTACGCGGCTCCTCTCCGTCTACATCCAATACAGTAAATTCCGGGCCGAAATCACTAAAGACGCCCCCAAATAGTCCCCGAATTTCGCATTTAATAAAAGGGATCGGTGGTGTGTGGCTATGGCAGTAGTCATTGAATTCAATTGCTTTCTCCAGACTTATGTCAGTAAACACCACAGTCTGAAAAAAGATAAAGGCAACAAAAATATTATAAACTGTTCGAGTAATATCTGTATAGAAAACATGCTACAGCAATTAGTCTTTGTTATGGTAATTTAACTGGTGCACAAATGGCAATTAACTGTCTAATTGATCCTATGCTGGTTACAAAACAAACACAGAAGTGAAAGCTAAACTGAGCGCCAACTCATAAACCATTTGGTATCAACCAGTACAGTACAAGTACATATCATGCAGCAAGTTTTACTTGTTTACAAGTGACACTGCAAATTAACTATGCAATGCTAGAGACTGCCAAAAATCAACTGATACAGTGAAGAAAGAACCAATTAAGCAAATACCTGAAAATCAGACAGCTGTTCTTTCACCAAAGGAGCAGTTAGAGAAGAGACTTTGACAGCATTGTTTAACTCTTGTAGCTTTGACACACAAGCCTCAGCACGATTTTTACCAATATCACCCTCTGATAATGAGAAATTTGCAGATAGGTCCCACATCTCCACCTCCCCTTCATCATGTAGTGTCACTGATTTTACCCCAGCGAGCACTAGGTTCTTTGCTGTTACAATAATTCAAAATTTTAAAGTAATAAAATTATAAAGAATGACATGCGATATCTATTACTACTGCTCCACTGTTAATGTGTTCTTACCAGTCTATCCAGAATTCAAGGTCTAGTTTATAAACACAGTTCGAATGAATATATGATATAAGAACAACACCGAATTTACCTAAATTTTCTATATTCACATCATTTAAATCCAATTTCAGTAGGGAGATTCAGCTTGATAGTTATAGAAACACAAGTACCAAATTTGATCAGAAAAGAACTTCATATCATTAGTTATCCCACCAATCAAAAAACAAAATAGAAAATCAAGTTCATTTTTTCAGGGCCCTTATCTCTTACTGAGGAAGAAAACAATAACAGCAATAAACAAAAATCAACAGAAGTATCCATACCAATCTCTACTCCAAGTCCTTGTAAACCCGAAACTAGCACATTAGATGCAAAGAGACGGCGCATAGTCTCTCTCCCGTACACCGCGAGTTGTCTACTATGCAAATCTTCATCTATGTCCGATTTCTCTTTCTCCACGACCTCTCTCGGCTCCGCCGATTCACCATCTTGACTCTTTCTCGGTCGCTTGTACTGTGATAACACGCACAGAACTCCGGCGAGACCTACTGCTCCGGCAATCAGGTACGGCCAGTAATGGCGAACGAAAAGGGGGTTCAGATCAGTTGGAAACATCGTTGAACGTCTGCGAAAGTGCGAATCCAGAGATTTCGAGGAAAACAGAAACAAAAGGAGGTTTTGTGAGAATAAATATAATGGTATCTTTACACCTGTACATTTGTTTTGACGGAGACAATCCCTGATTCATTGTATCTATGCATGTGTGGTATTTCGTGTAGTATGTTCATGTATTAGAGGGTTATATTGTGGGCCTGTTGGGCCTTAAAGTGTCCACTTTTGGGTTTTAATTTGTTTTATTTTGTGTACGAGACGCCCAAAAGAGCCGATTAATTTTATTTAAGTAAAATATCATTACTATTTTTTTATGAAAACAAAGGTAAACTTATGAAAGAAGGCCGCTTTTTGAAAAATATTTTGTTATTAGAACTCGTGATCTGATAACCGGCCACAAATTGGATCGGAAATTTTATTAATTAAAAAAGAAAATCGATATATGTAAATCCGGCCTCAAAGTTGACGCTATATACAATTGTTTTTGGCGGCATGATTTTCTATTTTTTTAATGTACAGCATTTTTTTACTATAAAATCACTAAGCTGGCATGGCAAATATTTTTTTCTCAAAATCAGCTATGGATACTAAATAGCCAACAACATTTTTTTTTCTAGAGTAAAATATGAATTAAAAGTAATTCAAAACATGAAAAGTAAAACACTCGTTGTAGCTCAACCAATGGAAAGAAGAAAAATACATGTACTGAATAATTATTTTTAAGTTTTTATAATCTTTAAATAAAAAAGAATTTACAAATAGAATAATTTTTGTATCTTGAATCAAAATAAAAGACTAACACTTTTTAGTTTATTTTGAAACCCATTAGAGAGAAACTATGTAATATGTATATTAGTATATTACTGATTAACTCATGCTATGGATCAATTTATTTTTTTTTAAATTCAAACAGTGGATTTAAATATCTAAGTTGGATCACTATATGAAAATCAGAAAATGTACTTAGAGACCGAAGTTAAAATTCTTTTTAGATTTTTTTTTTTACTTTTTTAGATAGGTAGAAAATTACTTGATCTAAAAATTATGAATAGTTTATTTGGGAAACAGAGACCCGACCCAATTTCCATTAATTTCGGAAAGTGGATGAGAAACAGATGATCTGATTCTTTAGGGGAAGGAAAATCCGACAAAATAGGAGGTAGAACATAATAGAGAATTTTGGTTGGGGGTTTAAGGAAAATCCAGTGGTACAGTTCTTGCACTAATTATGTTTAAATGAATCAGACAGGCCCTTCATTTTACTAATGATAATCTAATTAATATGAGTGGTAGCACTTTGCTTATGACTCCTACTTCTATTAGATTTTAGGTTTAAATTCTGATTTTCGATGAGGCTTTAAATTTTGACACGAGTTGGTGTGTTAGCAATACACATTCGACATGAGATTAGAAGTGAAGTTAAACTTTTAAACTATAGAAATAAAAATATATATATATTAGAAGTTAATTATATAAATTTGCATATTGTGTATAGAGGTCAATTTTACGACACTTGTAACATTTTACTGTAAAATACATAAAAAAATAATGCTAAACACATCAATTTTGAATCCTCCCCTGCAAAAGATACATGTTTGAATAATTCGTAGTTTAGTACCCATGGTTTTCTACTACTCTACACCTTGTTGAATGCTGCTGGAAATGCTAAGTTTTTGCTAAAATTAAGTTTAACACCCTTGTTGTTTTGGAAACTCTTATTGTTGTTGCACCCAAATGTTGCAATATTTCTTTAAAAAAAAATTACTTCCTTTTACTATTTTGTTTCTGGTATGAATTATGTGCGACTTGGACATTTTTTTTTTATTCTTAATCCAGTAAAAGTCTGAGCATCTGTTTTTTTATTATAAAAAAACTGATTACAAGTTACAACTTACAACGGGCTATTTTGCCTGTATGAAAAAACTGGATGGCCCATTCAAAGGCCCAAATCAAGCCCAGTAAATTTACATGCACATCCTCAAATACATTTTTTTCTTAGCGTAGATGTGGCAGTGCCACAGACTGAGAGAGCACGAGAGAAAATGCTCCAAATTTGCACGAATTCTCCATCCATATCCAAATTCATCTCCGACCATCCATCTCTCATCCTTCTAGAAACCAAATGCACCTCCATGGTGCACCTCCGTCAACTCCACTCCCACCTTATTCGCACTGGCCTTGCCCGAGACCTCATCGCCACCAGCCGCCTCCTCTCCTTTACCGCCACCTCCCCCTCCGGCAACCTCTCCTACGCTCTCCGCCTCTTCTCCCATTTTCCCAACCCCAACACCTTCATGTACAATATCTTAATACGGGCATTCTCTAAATCCTCTACTCCGGACCTTGCACTTGAACTATTTGTTGAAATGCTTTGCAGTGGGACGATGCCTGATAGGCTCACCTTCCCTTCTGTTTTCTCGGGTTACTCTCGGTTGGGCTGGGTGTGCAATTGCAGAGAGCTTCATGGCATGGTGGTGAAGCTTGGGTTGGCTGGTGATATCTATGTGCGCAATGCCATGATAGCTATGTATGCTACAGGTGGTTATGTAATTGAAGCATCTGTTCTGTTTGATGAATGTGTGGAGTTTGATGTTGTTTCATACAATTCGATGATTACAGGTTTGGCGAGAGGGGGTCAGGTCGATGAGGCAAGAGCTCTGTTCAATGAAATGCCTGAGAGGAGTGTGGCAACTTGGAGCACTATGATTAGTGGGTACGCGAGGAATGGCAGAGACCAAGAAGCATTGGATCTGTTTTCATTGATGCAAAGTAAAGGAATGGAGCCTAATGTCAATATATTGGTTAGCCTATTAGGGGCTTGTGCTAACCTGGGAGCAATTGATCAAGGGATCTGGGTCCATTCATACTTAGAGGAGAACAACATTGAAATTAACCCCCTCATGGCCACAGCTATTATCGTCATGTATTGTAAATGTGGAGAATTGGAGAATGCTCTTGAGGTGTTTGATGAAATTCCTAAGAAAGCTTTGTCAACATGGAATGCTATGATTTTGGGATTGGCTATTCACAGCCGTTACCATGAAGCAACTGATTTGTTTTCCATGCTACAAAATTCAGGATTAAAACCGGACAATGTCACATTTGTTGGTATCTTAATGGCATGTGGTCATTCTGGTAGGGTTAATGAAGCAAAAAATTACTTCTATCTGATGTCTCAGCACTACGGCATTGAACCAGAGATCCAACACTACGGTTGCATGGTTGATGCATTAGGTCGAGCAGGGTTTTTAACAGAGGCCGAGGAGTTAATTACCAAAATGCCTATGAAGCCTGATGTGGCAATATGGGGTGCCTTGCTCTCTGCTTGTAAGATGCATGGGAACATAGAGTTGGCAAATCGTGCAGCAAAAAAGGTCATGGAATTGGATGCACGAGATAGTGGTGGGCATGCTATCTTATCGAATATTTTTACCAATGGTCAAGAATTTGGTGATTCTATTAACACTAGATTAAAGATGAGAGAGAAAGGTGTGAGAAAAGAAAGAGGAGGAAGTATGATAGAAGTGAATGGGATGGTGCATGAGTTTCTGGCCCATGGCAATTTGCCACTGTCAAACTTATAACATACGAACATCTACAGAAAAAGGTGTGTAAAAATCTTGTACAAAATTACATATCAAGTTAATACTGAATTATATTTTATATATTGAAAGTATGTTCTTCTTAGGATTAAGGTTTGTGTATAGCATCTTTGTATTGGGGTTGTGCATTATTTTTTTTAATCAATATATGTGTAGTAGAAGAAAGCAATTACTCCAGAAAAATTATATGATTGATCTACAGGTGGGTCATTTCATTTGCATATACACCAGAAGGAAAGAAACTGACAAGTCACATTACTTCTGTCGGTGCTTTCTGCATTTATTCCATCAAAGGAATAATAGTTATTACTCATTAATATAATCATAATCTAGGTCTATAATAAATATTTATATCAAGATAGAATCATAGATATGCAAGTATTTAAATTGCTAGCTACATGCACTGTCTGAACTAGCAATAGAAACCATTAACTCATTACATAGGAACTATCCAATATAGAAATTCTCAAAATATTATCATCGTTTTGTACATGCTCTCTCTCTCTCTCTTAGTTTTCTTTTTCTTTTGATACGAAGAGATATATGATGAATGGAATAGGAGGGAATTGAGAGAGAATAATCAGACATTTATTCTGCAAGGGTTATTGTATCTTAAACTGTAAAGATTAAAAATATGAGAAATGGACTGCATAATTTGTGGCGGTACTCTCCTGTTTATTTTAATGTTTTGAAACAAAATTGTGTATTCAAGACTGGTATACTGATCTGATTGGTACCAGTACCAATTTATTTGTGAACCAGTCGTAGACCCACTGTGGCAGTATCACCAACTTAGTTACATGTGTTGGTACAGTGGGCATGTACTGTCTGATTGTTTGCATGACAATCATGACTGTAATGTGATACACTGATACTGTGGTACCGAATCATAGATTGTTAAAACTTGTTATATACTAAAATAATTGAAAGTTATGTTGAAGTTACTAAAGTGTACCTAAGATAGAGTTTGGTGCTTCTTGCAAATTTTTAATTTCAAAGGTAGCTTAATTTTTATATCTAAATGAAGTATGGTTCTTTTGCAAACAATGTAAACTAGAAGGGTTCAAGGCAAATTTCTCCCTTTTATATATGTATCACTGTTTGACACTAAAGGCTTGATTGTTGTTGTCGTTGTTATATCACTAAAATTATAGCATATGAATTGGTGGTGTCTTTTGTGGATTTTATATTTAAAGAGAGGCTCTACAAGAAACATTCCCTGAGCTTGAACTCAGACCGTGGCGTATACTGCATTTTGAACAAGTAATGGATGTTCTTGTCGTGCTCTTACCCTTAATTAGATCAATCAAGCAGTAAAACACAAATCAAACAAATTTTATTGAAAGCTGAAAGATATAGTAATGGCGAAGCCTGAGTTTAGAGAAACAAATTTCGCAAATTTTACAACAGATTCATCAAATTGATATAATACAATAGTTCTCTATTTATAAGCATTGCCTTTCTGACCAAAAAAAAAATTCTAAATTCTTTATTCCTATCGTCCAATTTTGATCGAAGATCCGGTCTATATGCATTTTGGCAAGGATATTTTATTTTCAGGTAGTTCCAATTTGCGATAATTTGGTGAGTTGGAGATTTGTTTATTTGGTGTCTAGGTTAATAGAATTGGGCATTGTTATCAAAGCGGTGTTTTGGACAATTGTGACGATTTCACCTTTCGGCGGCTTATAATTCAAATTTGGTGATTTAGTGATCGGATATATATTTTGGCATTTTTAATGGTTGAGAGTTTGTGATTTGATTTTAAGGTTCACAATATAGATAATGCCATGATTTTGATGTTTGTTAGTTTGTGATTTGGTTTTATGGTGCACAATAAAGATAATGTCATGGTTTTGTTAGACTTACTGACTTACTGTCCAAGTTTGAATAAAGGGTTTAAGGATATCAAACTACATGGGTCGTGCATTCTTAAAAATGTGAGAAGTAATTTGTCAGTTAAGTTCCATATTGATAATAACTTGATATTTGAAAGCAACCATCGTGATGTTTAGGACAATTCAGAGCGAATCATAAGGATCCAATTTTCAACCATATTGAGATATTGATGAATCATAATTTGACGCATTATTTGACACATAGTTGACCTCAAAATTTATTTTAATTGTCATGTTTTGTTATATTTTATTTAATTTTAATTAATATTAGTTGAGACACAAGATACTGTGCAAGCTGTTAATTATTGCAGAATTAGAGCACGAAACCGTGTGATTTACATGTGCACAGAAGATCAAAAATATCAAGCCAAATGAAAAAAACAAAAAAAGAAGATAAATCTTCGAATTCAACTAATCAAGAGATTTCGTAATTTATGACCGCATCAATTCTTACCAAATTCAAGTAAGACATTTTATTAGGCTGGTCAACTAAGGCATTCACCTGGCGCATATTTGTTTTCAATTGAAACTGCATTTTGATTGAATTGCATTGCTAGTTGATTCGGCCCATTTAATTTATTACCAAAAATTTTGGATTTTAGAGGGGATATATTTCGGCTCTGGACAAAAACTTGGGCATCTTAACTTTAGCATTTCATATTTTATTTTGGACACTTTGAATATTGAATTCGGCCTAAGGTAAACTGAAGGAAAAGAAGAAAGCTACAGTTCAACTCTTCCAATTCGGTTTTAGCAATTTTTTTTATTCTTCTTTTATTTTTTTATTTTTCTAATTTTAATGGAATCAAATATGACTTGTACTTGTATTGAAAGTATGCTTGGCTAAACATTTTATTTAGGAATATGAGAGTAACTTGATATTTTTATTATGTTAATTTAGTTGTTTGAATTTATTTGTGGTTGTGATGTTGAATTGTTTATGAATATTTGAATAATTTGTTTAGTTATTTCTTATTTTATTAAGAGATCTGCTAATAATAAATTGAGACCGAAATAAAAAAATTTATATTAGAAGTATTTTTTAAAAGAGAAAATTTCTAGTGTGCCCATTCAAACTTTTAAAATAGCCAATTTCCTCATTGAAACACCATAATAGCCAATTTCTCCATATAAACTTATATTTCTTTCTTCTATACCCCTCTAGTTATTTAACTTTTTATTTAATTATTTTAATAAATAAATTGACAAATATACCCCTTCATTAACTAAATTGAATAAGAAATAACAGAAGAAGACAGAGCTTGGACTCTAGCCATGGCTAACGGATCCAAATTTGGTTATTGGATCCTTCTTTTTTTTTTTCTTAATATCAAAAGAGTTTATCGAAATGAAACACCTTAGATAGAGATTTTGGATAGTTCCAAACATTATGATGGTTGAAATCCAGTCATCGATGGTTAATCAAAACATGGATGGAATTAATCCATAAAATGACCAAAGCAAATTTCAACTAATCAGAGAGGCTCTTTTTACTGTCAATAAGATTGCCCAATAAAAAAATAATTCTAGATCTTCTTATCTAGGTCTAGGGCCTTTCTTAAAACAGGGACGAGTTTACTGCTAAGAAATTGAGTAGACTATTGGATCAGACAAAAGGAAAGAAACTGGAGTAGTCCAACTTTGAATTAAATTGTGAGAAGGGCAAAAAAATGTCAGGTAAATAAGACAGATTATGTTACAAGTTGCATTGTTTGATATATTTCATGTATAACTATATCCCTCTGTTCTTGAATTTCATTTTCACATTTTTGATATTCACTCCTCACTAGAGCAAAGCTTGCTGATGAGCAGAACTTACACAACTCCAAAAGAGCAAATGTCAGATCAATGCATCCCTCTTTTTTCATTATTTCATTAAATTTTGATATAAATTTTTTGATAACATTCAAAACTTACACTAGTTTAATCCGCATATTTCATCCAGTTTTTATTGATGCACAATAATATAAGAACTTTCTGATCTATTATTTGAATTTCTTTTATACTCATTGTCAGAAACTTAAATTTCATGATTAAGACATAATAATCTTTTATTTTTCTGAAATCAGTGAATAAGAGTATAAGAGTGATCAGTGAGATGAGAACATTCATAGTTAAAATCATTAAAAATTGAAACCACAGTGGCATGATTGACAAATACTTAAAACTCCTCAATTGTTGGCCTTGAACAAGGGTACGTTACCCATCCCAAAAACTATGAACTGGTACTTAGTACCTTATGTCATGGAGAATACACCATATATACTGACTCAATCAAATTAATTAGCTAACTTAAAAACTTATACGCCGATAATCCCTAAATATTTCTAACTGAAATTGAAAAAGATACAAATAAAAGAAAGAAATGGAAAGCAAGAAACCGGTACTGGTACCGATGTCGGTATTGGCCATCAGGAAAATATAATTTAATTGACTGAGAAAATAATAAGCTGACATTGTCACGAATTGATTAGGACGACACTCTGACTTTGCTTCAGACAATACTGGGTAGCTCCGCCTATTACAGTATACTTGAAGTTTGAAGTCAATGAAAGGCGTTGCTTAATTAACAGTGAGGAAGGAAGACAGAGGAGGAGTGAATAGAAAGAATGGATATATTAGTCAATATAATTTGTAAAATAATTAAATAAAAGATAAAATTAGAAAAAAGGGATAGAAGAAAGAAAGTTAAATTTATATTGAAAAATTGGATATTATGGTGTATTTATGGAGAAATTGGCTATTTTGAAGATTTGAATGGGCACACTAGAAAATTTTTCCTTTTTAAAATAGTGATAATTATGCAAACAATACTAGATAAATTTGGTAATGGACCGAAATGAGAAATTTAATTACTTAAACGATATAAACAAACTTAAGTACTCGGAGCTACGAAAGTAATTCAAAAGACTTTTGGGGAAAAACATGAGTTATCAAATAGCTTAATAGGTTTAGATTAAAACTCGTAAGCCACAAACATAGGAGACCTATTTAATCTAGATACGGTGCGAAGCTGCAAAAGTGGATAAACATTTACTTTAGGATAACACCCCCTCAACAATTGCAACCAAAATATTAGAAAAATAATTAGAAATACATAATTAAAAGTATCATAGTGAAACCATAACCCTAGTTATTAATTTTCTTTAATTTTTCTCATCATTTACTGTTTCTGAAATTCAATCTGCATTATGTTAATTTAAGTTGCATTCAGATAATTCGTCCTGCATTCTGTCTGGAATTCAGGTTGAGGTTCTGAAATTTAGTCTACATTAGTTTATAATTCATCCTGCATTTAGTTAATTTATCCAACATTTTTAGAATCCAGTTTATTAAAAATTACTCAATATTTACTTGTCTAGATTATTGAAAACCGGTAAACAAGTACTTATAATACCTCTCTGTAGTACGATATCCAAATTACTAAACGATAAGATCATGCGCTTGTGACCGAATTGTATTGAAATTAGAGATTAAATTGTTAAACTATTAAAATTTACATCAGATATTTTTCATAAAAGATTAAAACTTAACTCTCTATGAATGTAGGCTATTCTTCTTTTTTTTTTTTCTTTTTTTTTTTGATATCCAAGTAACTGACTACCAGGAATACAAAAATAACCTTGTTTACAATCTCAGAAATCTAAAAAATTTAAAAGAGATAAAATATAATAAAACAATGAATCCTTCTCTCAATCCACTACATCTGAACCCTGCAACACTTCAAATACATTTCAGTATCTTCTTTAATATTCCGTACTAGCAATCAAGGAGGCTTTCACGAACAATCAAAGATAAACGCATTAACTGCTGCTGTCACTGCTGCATTAACTGCTACAGAACATGAATAGATGTTACACCACTAGCTAGTCAATGCTGCATTAACTACTGCTGTCAATTGAAACTTGAAAGGCATGTTTGATCAGGTCAAATGAAATTTATTATGATTAAAGGATTTTGTATCCAATAGACATCATGCGAATAAGATATTTATTTTCACTGCTACAGAACATCTGATCAACAACGATCAAACACCAATGATTTTTATGTCATACCAGCTAACATGATTTTTTTTTTGTAAGAACGAGATAATGCCTATCAGGTTAGTACGTACCAGCTAATTTTAATATTGCATAAATTTACTGAAATTAACGGTTTTTAAATTAGTTTAATAAATAGTAAAAAAATTTAAAAAAAATGTAAAATTTGGTTTCCAAGTAGATTATAATATATATTAAACATCTAACTGTTTAGATTTGTTATTTGGACATCGAAAAAACAAAAAAGGGCCGGCAGCATTGCCGACAACAAATTAGCCGGACCATATATATATATATATATATATATATAGAGTTAGGCTGGGGTGCTATGGATAGCATAGTGGCCTCCCATGCTACGACTCAATATTCAAGTTTTCAAAATCCAAACGGTCGATCCGAACAGTTTATTGTTTAATCCATATTGAAATGTACTTGGAGACCAAATTTTATATTTTTTGGAATTTTTTTGCTATTTATTAAGATGGTTTCAAAATCGCTGTTTTTATTAAAATTCTGCACCACTGAAAAACAGCGGTTTCAAAAATGCTTAATAAATAGTAAAAAATTCCAAAAAATGTAAAATTTGGTCTCCAAGCACATTTCAATATGAATTAAACAATGAACAGTTCGGATCGACCTTTTGGATCTTGAAAACTTGAATATTGAGCCGTAGCACGAGAGGCCACTATGCTATCCATAGCACCCCAGCCTAACTCTATATATATATATATAGAGGTAGGCTAATATACAATCGATTGTTCCTGAGGTTCCGTACAACTAAGTCATTTTTTGATTTTTAAAGTCCAAATGATCGATCCAAACCGTTCGTCTTGTTCTTTGTATTAATATGTGCTTGGAGACCAAATTTTATATTTTTCTGAATTTTTTTACTATTTATTAAGTCGCTTTGAAAATTGTTGATTCAACGGTAGCTTCTGGTTTTACTGTTTTGTTAAGCTACCGTTGGATCAACGATTTTCAAAGTGGCTTAATAAATAGTAAAAAAAATTCAAAAAAATGTAAAATTTGGTCTCCAAACACATATTAATATGGAGAACAAGATGAACGGTTTGGATCGATCATTTGGATTTTAAAAATTGGAAAATGACTTGGTTGTACGGGACCTCAGAAACAATCGATTGTATATTAGCCTACCTCTATATATATATATATATATATATATATATATATATATGAGGAGGGATCCGATTACACCCTTTTTTAGTGACACCGAATTACACTCTCCATTTTTAAAGTCCAAATAGTCGATCCAAACCGTTCAACTTGTTGGATATATTAAAATGTATTTGCAGATCAAATTTTACATTTTTTTACTATTTATTAAGTATTTAACAAAATCGCTCTATTCAGACCGTTGAATTTTTGTATCCATCTTAATAAATAGTAAAAAAATTTAGAAAAATATAAAATCTGATATGCTAGTAGTACATTTTAACATATCCAACAAGTTAAACGGTTTGGTTCGACTGTTTGAATTTTGTAAATATAGGGTGTAACCGGTGTCACCAAAAAAAGGGTGTAATCTGATCCCTCCTCTCTCTCTCTCTCTCTATATATATATATATATATAATTTTTTTTTTTTTAATCTTGCTTGCTCTCTTCCTTTTCAATGGCGAAACCACATTGAATTAGAGATAGGCAACTCGCTTTTTCTGAATTTTGAAAATCAAGATAGGTTTATGTATAATTGTGTTGTTGTAAATTCTCAAAGAAAATTTTGTCTATTCTAAAATAGCTCACACCGTCACAATGTCTGAATTGATAAATTCACGATAATTCACGACCTGCTAGTTGTACTGGTAAAATTTGTTACCAACCCTTTGTAAAAATTATGGCTATTTCTCTTCACGAGTATCCTCCCAAGTTATCTCACAGGTGAGGTTACTCTTACTGGGTAAAGAATTCATGTTTAATCGGAATTTAGGGGCTCTTTTAAGATTTATGCTAATTTGTAGCGAACGGTTCAAATTTAACCTCATACGGAGCATCTCATAGGATCTATGACAATTCACAATAGTCATAATACTATCAGTATATCCTCACGGATAGAAAAAATATCTTTATGTCGGTATACTCTCGCGAATAGAAAAAACACATTTATGTTAGTATACCCTCGCGGATACTGTCCCATTCTTGTAACTCTCTTCTCACAATAGCACAACATCTCACAACACCAAAACCGATATGTCATGAGCGGAATCATAACAAAATTTAATGGAATCAAATATCATATATATAGAGAATGTTGATAACGATCACAAAACATGAAGTGTGACAATTGGAATCAACAATGAAATTATTTTTTTCATTTTCATGAAGATCAGATATAATGCATGGCGGTGAGCAGATCTAGCTGTTGGAGTGTGATGGCTATTGGACGAAAGCGTTACCGGTCATGGAGAGAGATAGAGAAGGAGATAATAGAGTGTTTAAGGGTAATGCAGATAAGTATAATTATAGTTTAGATTATTTCATGAGAATAAAAAAATTTAGATCTATAAATGAGGATCATTTAACTCATTGTAAATACATTTTATATCAATAAAATCGTTAGTGGACATTTAAAGTCACTAACTTCTCAAATCATACAACTTGTTTCAAATCATACAATAGCAATATTACAAGCCATAATAGAAAGCAATAGAACACCAGTACAACAAGGATCAACACAATGCAAATTACCCTCTTGAACCACTTCCAACAATTTGATCCTTTACTAAGTTGCTGCCACTTCAAGAAGAATAATCGCCTCTTTAACGAACCAAAAAGCCGTCGAACTGGCTCCCATAACCCACTTTTCTTCAGCAAGAAAATCAGAAACCGAACTACAACCCAGGAGATACCAAGTGTGAAGAGAATGACGCATGCCCTGATCAAGCTTAGCAGTAGGACGTGTTGATCATCAGATTTATTATCATAGAGTGCTTGCATGCCATAATAGAATGCCATAACCATAAAGAAGGTGGCAACCCAGATCACCATCTCCAAGAATTTCATCACAATTTTTTTCTTCCGAGGGACCACACATAAGAAAAGCATCATAACACTAACAGATGAAATAAACGCCAACACGTTACAAACTTTGAATCTTTTTAAAGAATCGTCAAGGGTTGGTTGACCCTTAGAATTAAAAGCTCCTGGAGGATTTAATATTGCTGCTGTGAAGGTGACAGTCGCCACCAACGTTGACACCAACAATAGAATTTGCGGATCGTACTCTGTTTCCTTTTTCACCTTTGGCAATGCTTCTTCTATGTCATTTGTGCTGCTAGGTTGTTGCACTCTTGGGTGAGTATCCATAGTCAGACTCATTTCCTTAGTTGAGTTTCTTTCCCTACACATTACTATAGAGGTCCTTAAATAGAGTTTATGCGTTGACCCAACACCAACTATTGTGGAGTCAACGGAAGGGGGGGGGGGGGGGGGGGGGGGGGGGGCGCTACGGTTGCAAATTGTTGTGGGCTTTGAAATAGGCCGAGGATGCAAAAGCGTGGCCGAGGCCTCAATATTTCAATTGGGTTCTGTTAATGTAAGGCTTGTTATAGAATCTTTGGTTTCAAATGAAATGGACAGTACACTGTCGTTTTCCAAAAACCTAAACAAACAAACAAACAAAATTCTTCAAATCCAACTCTATGGCAAGCAATTCAGATTTAAGATACATTTGGAAAGATTGATTTAGATGGTCAATTTTTTTATTTCTTTTTAAATAAAAATCCGTTAGGCTCGTTATTATTTTAAGAGAGAAGAAGAGAACTACAATCTTTTATAAAAACCCCCGTTAGGCTTGTTATAGGTTTAATTTCACATGTACCCTCAAAGAATTATTTAATTTCTATAATTATTCATATAGTAAAACTATTAGGCTCAAGATCCCCCAATATATTTCCAACTCTGAAAATTCCATAGCGCATTAACATTACCCCCCTCATGGCCACAGCAATTATCGACATGTATTGTAAATGTGGAGAATTGGAGAATGCTCTTGAGGTATTTGATGAAATTCCTAAGAAAGCTTTGTCAACATAATACTATGATTTTGGGACTGGCTATTCACGGCCATTACCATGAAGCAACTGATTTGTTTTCCATGCTACAAAATTCAGCATTAAAACCAGACAATGTCACATTTGTTGGTATCTTAATGGCATGTGGTCATTCTGGTAGGGTTAATGAAGCAAAAAAATTACTTCTATCTGATGTCTCAGCACTACGGCATTGAACCAGAGATCCAACACTATCCAAGATAGAATCATAGATATGCAAGTATATTATATTGCTAGCTACATGTACTGTAGTCTGAACTAGCAATAGAAACCATTAACTCATTACATAGGAACTATCCAATATAAAAATTCTCAAAATATTATCATCGTTTTGTACATGCTCTCTCTCTCTCTCTCTCACTTATTTTTCTTTTTCTTTTGATATGAAGAGATATATGATGAATGGAATAGGAGGGAATTGAGAGAGAATAATCGGATATTTAGGTATTCTGCAAGGGTTTTTGTATCTTAAACTGTAAGGATTAAAAATATGAGAAATGAACTGGATAATTCGGGGCAATACTCTCCTGTTTATTTTAATGCTTTGAAACAAAATTGTGTATTCAAGACTGGTATATACTGATCTGATTGGTACCAGTACCAATTTATTTGTGAACCAGTCGCAGACCCACTGTGGCAGTCTCACCAACTTAGCTACATGTGTTGGTACATTGGGCATGTACTGTCTGATCGTTTGCATGACAGTCGTGACTATAATGTGATACATTGATACTGTGGTACAGAATCATAGATTGTTTGTAAAACTTGTTACATACTAAAATAAGTGAAAGTTTTGTTGAAGTTACTAAAGTGTACCTAAGATAGAGTACGGTGCTTCTTGCAAATTTTTAATTTCAAAGGTAGCTTAATTTTTATATCCAAATGAAGTATGGTTCTTTTGCAAACAATGTAAACAAAAAGGGTTGAAGGCAAATTTCTCCCTTTTATATTTGTATCACTGTTTGGCACTAAAGGCTTGGTTGTTGTTGTTGCTATATCACTAAAATTATAGCATATGAATTGGTGGTGTCTTTTGTGGATTTTATAGCTTGAACTCAGGCCGTGGCATATACTGCATTTTGAACAAGTAATGGATGATCTTGTCGTGCTCTTACCCTTAATTAAATCAATCAAGCAGTAAAAAACAAATCATACAAATTCTATTGAAAGCTGAAAAGATACAGTAACGGCGAAGCCTGAGTTTAGAGAAACAAATTTCACAACAGATTCGTCAAATTGATCTAATAAAATAGTTCTCTATTTATAAGCAATGCCCTTCTGACCAAAAAAAATCTAATTCGTTATTCCTGTCGTCCAATTTTTATCGAAGGTTCGGTCTATATGCATTTTGACCAGGATATTTTATTTTCAGGTAGTTCCAATTTTCGATAATTTGGTGAGTTGGAGATTTGTTTATTTGGTCTCTAGGTTAATAGAATTGGGCAATATTATCTTTTTTTTGAAAACCGGATAGTAGCTATCAGGTAAAAATAAAATACAACCTAGTACCGGTACTGTACCTCCAAATGTACCAGTACCCGTACTGCCCGCAAAATTAAAACTGCCAACCCAAAACACACCTAATATTATCAAAACGGTGTTTTGGACAATTGTGACGATATCACCTTTTGGCGGTTTCTAATTCAAATTTGGTTATTTAGTAATCGGATACCGTAATTTTTAAAAATACCATATTCCAAAAAAAAATAATAATAATCACATTTTCTGAAAAATTCGAATTTTGACACGGCCGCATCCCCTAGATGCGATTGTAGGGTTTCGGATACCACTTTTGGGATTTCGCGGTAACCAAAACCCGTTTAGGCTTAAGGTGCGGAATGACCGTAGAACAAAAATTTCTACGGCCAACTTAAGCTCAGGATTAAACGGGGTATGTCAGGAAACTTTCCAAGGCGGTCCACCTTCAGTATTCCTTTGGCATCAAAACCCAATTTAATCCTTTTACAGATCTACTCCATGATTGATTTCTAAAACTTTAATCTACTTACCAATTAAATAGATTAATATAACATATTTATACCTTGTTTTCAAATCACAGTTGGAATGCAGACCGAGCGTGTAGAGCTACATCACGGAAGGAATCGACTCGTCTCGGAGCATCAGACGTCTGATGCCTCTATCGGTTATCCACCAGGACTAACCAGAGAGCGGTTTATTTCTTCTGCCAAAAATACCCTAAACCGCGGAATTATGCAAAAACACTATTCACGGGGAAAAGACGAAAACCCGTAAACACGAATTTTCGGTTACTCAGTTTCATCAATGAGCAAAACTGAAATACCGCGAAATTCGGTAAAACACTATTCATCGACCCCGTAAATATACTCCACAACAACCCGCAAGATTATACGTCAACTACGTATAACTTTCTTTTCTCAACCGAAACACTATTTGGGAGAGAAACCGAGAAAGAGAGAAAATACCGATTCGATTTGCACGAAACGATACAAGTGAATTAGTGAGTTTTCTCTCTACCCCTCCACCTCTATTTATAGGCTTTTGAGGAGGTTCGCAAAAGACCGAAATACCCCTCAACATATGCCTATTTACAAGATATGCCATCGAATGGATAAGGATGATGACATGTGGATAAGATCGATGACGTGTCATCTGGATAGGATCGATGACACGTCATGCGGATAAGCACGAACCTGAAAAGACCCGAATGCCCTCGGTCCGAACACAAATAATGTTCGTATAATTATTCTGAACAATTATATATATTTTTCTGCGGTTGTTTGTTTCGGTATCGATGACGTGTCATCTGGATAGGATCGATGACATGTCATGCGGATAAGGACGAATCTGAAAAGACTCGAATGCCCTCGGTCCGAACACAAATAATATTCGTATAATTATTCTGAACAATTATATATATTTTTCTTGCGGTTGTTGTTTCGGTAATTTATACAACGTGTCCTGCACATTTATAAATTAACCGGTTAACTTTTATACAACGTGTCACACACGTTTATAAATTAACCAATGTTTTTGCTTGTTATTTTTACATAACATTTATAATTTAATTATAACACGTATAATTAATTATAACCATCTTACTATTGATCATAACCAATTTATAATCAATCACAATAAGATTCTCCGATTAACTCCTATATGGTGTGACCCAATAGGATCTGTGTTATATTGGTAAATAGAGTTAAAACTGTTTTAACTTCTATAATCATGAGCGGCATCTGGCAACACATCATGACCATCCAATTACACAGATGATGTTGTACAGTACAATATCACGATCCAGTAAACAATTTACTCGTGTTAATTCTTTTGTCACATAGCTATCAGATTAGTTTCAAGGTAGGTGTGTGTCATCCTTGTAAACTTAACATTTTCTTGATCTTGAGCAGATTATCAAATATGATTACTCTTGTAATCATACCGCGCGCTGATAATCTTGCTCTATCAAGGGGCCCAGTGATGCTATAGCTCGTATAGAGATACGAGGGACAATAGTACTTTTGGTAAACCATCACTACCTCAGCTAAGCCATGTATACCGAAGAGCTACCGTTATAACTGCATTTTACCGACAACGTTTGATAACAATCACACATATACATTTCTTAGTAGGAAAGATGAATACCTCATACTTTAGAACTTAACACTGAATGAAAGCATTAATGACACGAACACAATTCCGTATAATGTTTCATTCGGGGTCTGTCAGATATCATGTTCCTGGAACATATATCTATGTGATTAAAATGACAACTCCTTGTCTATGGTCTGTAAAACTTGACCATCATTTAATCCACATACTAACCTTATAGCGGTAATTAGTGTTCCTGCTAATTACCTTGGTCAGTGACCTTTTAAGATTAAGAGTATATATCATCTATATTATGGAGTTTTACAATTTCAGTCATGAACTCGAAATGATCCATAAATGCAATAATACTCAAGGCAACAAAATGATATTAATCATCCAATTCATGAACAAAGCTTTATGATAAATTAACGTATTATTGACTTCTAGATTATTACAAACTAACAGCGATCACCCTTTTTTTTTTCTTCTTTTTTCTTTCAGATTAAACTACCTCAAGAGAAGGGAAAAAAAGAAGAAGGGGTGGCCACACCTAGAGAATGCGGCCTCCAGAAATGTGGCCGCACCTAGAAGTTGTGGCTGTGTCAAAATTTAAATTTTTCAGAAAACGTGGTTATTTAATTTTTTTTTTGTATGGTATATTTAAAAATTTTGGGATCGGATATTTTGGTATTTTTAATGGTTGAGAGTTTGTGATTTGATTTTAAGGTGCACAATATAATAAAGATAATGTCATGATTTTGATGTTTGTGAGTTTGTGATTTGGTTTTACGGTGCACAATAAAGATAATGTCATGGTTTTGTTAGACTCACTGGCTTACTGTGCAAGTTGAATAAAGGGTTTAAGGATATCAAACTACATGGGTCATGCATTCTTAAAATTGTGAGAAGTAATTTGTCAGTTAAGTTTCATATTGACAATAACTTGATATTTGAAAGCAACCATCGTGATGTTTAGGACAATTCAGAGCGAGTCATAAGGATCCAATTTTCGAGCATATTGAGATATTTTTCACAAAAACTTAACACTTAACTCTCTATGAAAGTAGACTATTCTTCTTTTTCTTTTCTTTTTTATATCCAAGTAGTAACTACCAGAAATGCAAAAATAGCTGAGATTGTAGCATTTACAACCTCAGAAATTTAAAAAACTTAAAAAAAAAGATAAAATATAATAAAACAACAAACCCTACTCTCAACCCACTACACCTGAACTTCTACAACACTTCAACCACATTTCGGTCTCTTCTTTAATATTCCATGCTAGCAACCAAAGACAACATGAAAATAACATAAATAGATTATTCTATTGTTTCCACACTCCCCAAAGAATATAGATTATTTTTTTCTATCATGAAAACAACATAAATAGATTATTCTATTGTTTCCACACTCCTCAAAAAATGTAGATTATTCTTCTCTAACATGAAAACAACGATGTTACAACTCAGAGCACCGTAGCCTCACTCCTCATCTCGTCTGGCACTATTGCTTGTGAATGCGAATTCGAATTCCCTGACATATCTCATATTTTGTGTGACATTTTGGAATATCTAAACCGTTTAAATATGTTCCCCACGAATCTCAATGCTCAAATTGTACTGGTCCCCCGCACTATCACCGAATAGGCACCGGACACGTCGGTCATGCAAAATATGAGATATCTCAGGGGATATGCACTCTGTCAATGCTCCACATCTTGAAGCCTTTGATCTTTTGTGGCAGCCACATGTGTGTAATCAATGCAACATGTTTGATAAGGAAGCAACACCTTTGAATAATCTGGAGGTTCTATATTAGAGCCTCAATGATAACCATACAACCTACCAAAGCAACAAAAGAAAATTCTATATTGATGGATAAAATATGACCAATTATTGAATTAAAGAAACATTGGGCAAATAAAAATGTAGATGGAATGAAATGAAGATTTTTTTTCCTAGGTCAAAAAATAATAGATCCTGATTTAATTAGTTATCGGATCTAGTGTTTGTCACTTATATTTTTTTTAACTAATATAAGTACTTTTTCCTTGTTAATAAAATATAATGCATTGATCTATTCACTTCTCTTTATCTCAATTTTCTTATTCGACCTCTGCCATTATCGTATGTTTTTACTCTTTGTTTTCTCTTCATGTGTAGACTAAAATGTGTACACCATGCAATAATCAAAGTAATGTTTAAACTAAATGTAAGATATCTTCAATGGGTTAACTATTTATAATGCTGCTATATTGTCTTATTGTGTCCTCAACTTAGTCCAACTTAAAATTTCTGATAAACTATAGCAGTTCTAAATTTGTCAATAGATGAACATTTAACTAGATATTACAGAGACAATACATTGCATTATATCATAGCAATTACAAGTTTAAATTTAATAGATTTTATTTATTATTTTAGTTGAACATATAGTTGAAAATAATTTCTCTATTTTGAAACTCTTATATAGTGAAAAAAAATTATAATTTACTTAAGAGGTTGAGTAACTTAAAAGCAAAAATAAGTAAAACGGGAAAGGGGAAAAGAAATACTACTCATTAAAGCCTTGCAAAACTGGATCTTGTTTAATTGGTCCCCAATAATACATAGCATGACTACCATTATTTACCTCACCAGTCACCATTCATTTTTATTTTCTAGTGATGTTCTTTTAGTAATATCCACATGATTTTTATTCGGCAACTTAATTGGGGTCATGATCCAACAGACAAATGCAGCGGTGCAATTTGGGCCATAAAAGATCCGAGTCTATATTAGAATGGAGGTCACCTTGACACGCACTTCAACGATGCCATTTTCTCATGCTTGTTCTTTTGCAACACAGCAATATGTAGTCCTATGTGTGGCACATCACAAGCTTCCATATTAGAGATTAAAACCCACATTAATGCTTCTTGTCATCATGTACAATTTTTTTATCATAATGCAAATAGAGTGTTTTTTCATAGTCCCAGAAGTTTTAGTTGAATATAGTAAAAAAACATGAAGTGTGATAATTGGAATCAACAATGAAATTATTTTTTCATTTTTACGAAGATCATATATAATGCATGGTAGTGAGCCGATCTAGTCGTTGGAGCACATCGCTATTGGACGAAATCGTTACCTGTCATGGAGAGAGATAGAGAAGGAGGTAATATAGTGTTTAAGGATAATGTAGATAAGTATAATTAGAGTAGTTTAGATAATTTTATGAGAGTAAAGAAATTTAGTTTAAATCTATAAAGGAGAGTCATTTGACTCATTGTAAATACATTTTATATCAATAAAATTGTTAGTAGACATTTAAAGTCACAAACTGTTCGAATCAAACAATACCACTATTACAAACCATACTAGAGAGCAATAGAACCCCAGTACAACAAGGATCAATACAATGCAAATTACCCTCTTGAACCACTTCCAACAATTTGATCCTTTACTAAGTTGTTGGTGCCACTTCAATAAGAAGAATCGCCTCTTTAACGAACCAAAACACTGTCGACCTGGCTCCCATAACCCACTTTTCTTCAGCAAGAAAATCAGAAACCGAACTACAACCCAGGAGATACCAAACGTGAAGATAATGATGATAGCCCTGACCAAGTTTAGCAGGACTTTTTGTTCATAAGATTTATTACCATAGAGTGCATCCATGCCCTCATAGAATGCCAGAACCATAAAGTAGGTAGCAATCCAGATCACCATCTCCAAGAATTTCATCACAATTTTTTTCTTCCGAGGGACCACACATAGGAAAAGCATCATAACACTAACAGATGAAATAAACGCCAACACGTTATATATTTGGAAGTATTTTAAAGAATCGCCAAGGACTGGGTGGCCATCAGCAGAATTAAAAGCTCCTGGAGGATTTAATATTGCTGCTGTGAAGGAGACAGTCGCCACCAACGTTGCCACCAACAATATAATTTGCGGATCATACTTTGTTTTCTTTTTCACCTTTGGCAACTCTAAAATTGCTTCTTCTATGTCATTTGTGGTGCTAGGTCGTCGCACTCTTGGGTTAATTGAATTAGAGTCCCTGACAACTGGTTCTGATTCAGACAACACTTCAGCTGCAGTCTTTCCGCCAGCTGCTCGTATCATCTCACCAAGGACGAGATCTCCACTCTGCGGCGGTGATTCCAATAAAGCATCGAGTGGAGTTAAGAACTTCAAGTTTGTGGTGTTCACATCGATGGCTGCTTTACTCAACAAAAATTTGATTACCTGAGATGCAAAGGTGCAATTTGTTAAGGATTTGAATATATAATATTATTCACCCACTTGATTCTTTTATCAGAAAGGAAGCTATATATGGCATACTGATAATTGCTTGCTTGCCACGGCGTGATGCAAAATAGTATTTCCTCTATGATCCTTTGCATTAAGCACATGCACTGCCTCCTTACAGGCTTCCACTAACTCTTTGATAATTACTGCCCTTCCGTTTTTAGCAGCAATATGAAGTGGTAATAAGCCTTCCTGTTTCTCCCTTATTAAACAAAGGTCCAAGTCAGCCTGCAGAGAAAAATAAACATTAAATTACAAGCATATATATATTTTGGAAACCGTAAAATCGATCTTGAATTTTTAATTAATTTGTTGACAACAAAATGGTACATATATACAAGCAAAGTTAGGGTGTGAAGTGTGATGTGTTTACTAAGAGAGATTGATGAGCACAATTTTAAAAATATATCATATCAGTTTCAAACAATGAATATATCCAAACCGTTCAAAATTCATGTACTTTATAAGTGATGCTTGTAAATGCAAAATTTTGAAAGTTTCGAATTTATTTGCTATAAGATCAAGCGGTCAAGGAAATAAATCGTTTATAACTTATTTTATAAGTTGTTTTATATATTCATTTCTAATGACCGGTGCCAGATTAATTAGTTATATATATATAATAGAAGTCAGAAACAACAAAAATAACTGATCATATTACCTTCAACAACTCCTTAACTACAGTGACATGACCGTGGGCAGCAGCCAAATGCAGAGGTGATAAACCCTGGCCGTTGAGCTCCTTGGCAAGCTCGGGTTTGTGATGGATAACCTCGCGGACAAAATCAGTGTGACCAAGCATTGCTGCAATATGTAGGGGGTTATCTCTCACTTCAACTAATGTAACCCCAGTTACCTTGTCAAGCAGGTGCTTATCTTTCTTGAGTAGCTCTTTTAATGAATTCACATCTCCAGCTTTCGAGGCCTCTTCTAGTTTTGTAAAGAGCGTATCCATTGTCAGACTCGTTTTCTTAGTTCAGTTTCTTTCCCTACACAATACTATAGAGTTGCTTAAATAGAGTTTATGCCGTGTGTTGAGCCAACAACTATTGTGGAGTCAACGGAAAGGGTGAGGCTACGTTGACCAGTTTTTCCTTAAAAAAAATTAGTATCACTTACACTGTGTAAAGCTAGAAGCTTTTCGTTGACCAGTTTCTCAAGTGTTAAAGCCAACTCCATTGCTGTAAAAGAAAAAAAAAAGCAATAAATTAATTAACCAATACACGAGCTGGAAAATTATAAATTTCCAACTTGAACAAAAGTATAAACTTCCTCAAAAGTTGACTTTCTTTGATTTTGTACACGGGCAAACATTTTTAATGGCTTAAAAACATTCTTATTTATTTGACTAAATTAACCCATGAGAAATAAGTAATATGGAAAAATAGATATTGTTGGGGTGACTAAGACAAGTACTAGTTGATTAGCATTAACTGATGTTAACATGCACTTAAAATTTGTGTGATCCATTCACCACCCAACAACACTTATCCCACTAATCATGCAGCAAAAGTCTAGTTAGCATCAATATATACTGTACGAGAATACCATCATAAATTAAGTATTTCTTTTCAGTTGGTGAAATTCATTCATAATTTGTCATGAGTGAGACTATGACATTATGAATAGTGCAGATTGGTATGTCCTACGGATCAATAATGGAGGTCACCTTGACACGCACTTAGACGATGCCATTTTCTCATGCTTGTTCTTTTGCAACACAGCAATATGTAGTCCTATGTGTGGCACATCACAAGCTTCCATATTAGAGATTAAAACCCGCATTAATGCTTCTTGTCATCATGTCCAATTTTTTTATCATAATGCAAATAGAGTGATTTTTCATAGTCCCAGAAGTTTTAGTTGAATATAGTAAAAAAAAAAAAAGTTTTTGCTATACTAAAAATTATTGCATTAGGTTCCATCAATATACGAATATTTCATTGTGTAAATTTTTCTTTTGATACAGAATTAAATTAATAAAGTGTACTTTATGAACAAACTAAATATATATTGATTTTTTCTTCAGAAAATATTCGAGCATTACTAATAATTGTATATAGATCTTCTGTGTTGCTAAGAGAGAAAAAAAAATACCAACGTTTATATTGAAATCCAATATTAAAGCCTTTGTAGTTCCACACATACACATACACTGGTTCCAACCACAGTAGATCTATAGTGTGTCTGTTGGGTTTCATGACCGGCCAAGAGCATGGCTCATTCGGTACGCCGCGTTGTACCACGGAAAAAAGTGGCCTCAAGGGCCAGCTTTTCTAACATAGAAATATTAGTATTAGTTTAAAGCAGGAAATGCCTGTTTTTTAATTTAATTTAGTGGAAAATATTGAGTACTGAATTCAGCACCTTGATATAATGGGTTACCGTTAGTTTGGTCTATCCTCCTTGGGGCTATTACCAGTGGAGAACTAACACATCAATTTCATTTGAGGTATAATATTTTATTTCATACAGTTCAGTAAGAATATTTACCTTTTGCTAGATCTAGCTCTTAATGTATAATTATAATAATAAAAATAAACTAGGAGAGATGATCCCTGATTTGCTGCTCTGGGAAGAAGATGCATCCACATGACATGGAATGATCGAACGGGTAATCTCTCTCGAGGTAGTCTAAATTTGTTGTATTCTATATTAATTTTTCTATTTTAGCTTAACATATGCAGTAATGTGAATTATTGCCAATGCTTTTATGTGTTCATTATTCACATGGATTAGGTTTAGAAGTGGTGAGTAGAGTGGATGATGTTGAGTTTATACTGGCACATAGCACTGAAGCACTAGGTTTACCATCCGACGGTTCAAAATCTATGGATTTGGAGGGTCTTAGGCAGAATTTAGAACTATGTGCAAAGAGAACAAAACCGATACATATGGTGGTTGCTAATCCAGATTATGTCGCAGTCGAAGCGTGTAACTTGCATATCATGCCAGGTACTTGACTATTGTTCTATTATTTCTTTTGGCTATGCCATGTATAAAATAGTATAATACTAACCAGAGTGTGGCTACGGCACTATGCATAGCACACGACAATCCATACTATTGCTCCATATATCTGTTTTGAGATTTCAAACGTTCGATCGAAACTGCTCAACATGATCTACATATTAAATGTACCTGATGATTAAATTTTTTTACTTCTTTAGAAAAAATTTACATTTTTTATGCTATTTTTTTAGATAGGTAAACCAGTGTGTGCTATGCATAATATCATTTTTATAGTGCAGTGATCATTTCTGTTCTTCCTTTTGATCTTCTTTCCTTCTCCAACATTACTTTTTCTGTCACCTTTTAAACCTTTCTTTTTCTTTTCTTTGTCTCTTTTTTTGTAGGCCACTCGGCAAGGATCACCAATACAAATGCAGCTAGCATGTCAATTGTGAATAATTATACTTTCTTTATTTCTGATGGGTTTTCTTTTCCACATTGTGTTTTGATTGAATTGAGGTTTTAAACTTTCCCAATTGAATCTATGTTTAGTTGTTACTCTATAATTTTTTCTCTTTTTTCGATTAATTTATTAATGGCTGGTATGCTGTTACTAGGTGAGAAGAGAAAAAATTAGTGAAAGGATGAAGCTGTTGCATGTACCTGGCTGTAATAAAGTAAGCATGCTTGTTTTATTTATATGTGTTAGTTCTCGAAAAGCCCCTTCATGTTTTATATTACAGAAATAGCTCGAATAAAAAGAAAAGAAGGGATGACATAAGTTTGTAAAATGAGGGAAGTGGTGGCCTTGGATATAAAAAAGTGGGTTTGAATTATAATTTTCCCTCACAATTTCTCTTCTTTTGATAAATTGAATGGTAGGTGACATGCAGGAAAAGCCGTTATGCTTGACAAGATAATCAACCATGTGCAATCGTTGCAGCGCCAAGGTAAGGTACTTGAATTTGTTTACAGAATTACAAGTATATATGGAATTGAAAGGTCTCTCCTTATCCAAGACTCTGACATTATATATGTTGTTTTTTTTAAGTTCTTGTGGAAGCTTGCAACAATTGATGCACCAGAGGATTGTAGCATGGATAACCTTCTATTCAAAGTTTTTCATTTTATACTTTTTTTTGCTATTTTCTGAAGACCAAATTATATCTTTTTACTTATTTTATTTAAATGGGTAGAAAATCAACCTTCTGTTAGTCCATAATATTTAGATCAAGTGATTTTCCATCCCTCTACGAATAATGAATAATAGTAAAAGCTTAGGAGTATATATATTTAAAACATTTTTTTGTTTTTTTAATAACCACACAATGAAGCACACGAGTATAGGCCACAGATGATCCGGAGAAAAATGGTGGGAAGATTAGAAACCTCCACTTTGAGACACCACAAGCATCTCTTTCCATGAGTTAAGAATAAGGCATTCGAGTGGGACGTGTGGGTCCACCATGAGCACCCTCTAGGGGTGAAAACGGGTCGGATATTATTCGACTGAATTCGGATTCGTATTCGAATTTTTCGGATTTGGATAGTCGGATATAGATGCGAATACGGATGTGATTTATTCTGATACGGATACGAATTCGATTTTAATTTCAGAAGCAGATACAGATACAGATCCGGATATGTTGATTTTTTGGATATCCGAATTTTTCAATTTTCGAATATATTTTTCAGATAATCGGATAATTTTTCAGATATCCGGATTTTTGAATTTTTCGAATATCCGAATACGGGTGGGGTCCGCCTGTAATAGAACTAGAGAGAAGAGAATTAAGAGGTGGGATCTGTGTGGCCATTCGTGAGTTAGGAGTCCTGCCATGGGACCCCATCATCATTCAAACAACATCTTGAATTTTTATTTCTCTCTTTAAGTTAAATCTTAGGTTTAAAAATCCATAATAAATTTTCAAAAATGCTAACAATCATTTTATTTTTTTTAATTATTTTCTCATTTAGTTAATTGAGTTTTTGATGTAATTTATTGTTTATGACGGGTCATTTTATTTTTATTAAATAACACATTAGCGAATTAGTTTTGTTATGATTTCAAATGTGGATATTTGTTGTTTTACAATTAAAAATTTAATTCACTCTACTGATATTATACAATCTTGTTGTAATATATATATCCGAATTAGAAATTCAATTTATATCTGTATCGACTAATATTCGATTTGTATTCGTATCCGATTAATATCCAATTCGTATTCATATCCAGAAAATAAAAACGGATACGAATATAATTTTATCACTATCCAATCCATATTTGATCCGTTTTCACCCCTAGCACCACCCTCCCCCCTTCTTTTATCTTTTCTCTCCACGCTACCTTTTATTATCATCTTTTTTTGACAAGCTGTCGTCCTCCTAGATTTCGAGTTTTAGTGGTGATCTATTGGTACCGATCTATTTTGCCTCTCCCTAGAAATTTTTTGCCCCCCTCTGGATTTTTGATTTGTAATTCGGGTTAAATTTAGTATTAAAATCAAAATATTTTTTTTTAGTTATGATTGGTAATATTAATTATAAGTTATAGGATCATAAATTATAAGTTAGGGTATTGAAAAATATAAGTCAAAATATTATTTTTTTTTATCGAGTACCCAATTAGTTATTGGATTTTAATCCGATAAGTTATTTAAACCCGATTAGATATTTTTTTACCCCTTGACAAAAATTCTAGATCCGCCCTGTTGCACCCCATCTATAGTAACACTACTGCTCCTAAATCACTAATCAAATCAGCATGATATCACCCGGTCATAAATAAATGTTTAAAAAAAAATAATAAGTAAATGCGCCTCGGTGGTGACTGAGTGCTTTTTTATATGTAACACTAGCGTATCTTATTCTATGTGATAAGATATTTAGAAAGATTTGGTAGCCATGGGATATATTTTTTATTGCTAAATAAATGTATATCTATTGTTTGAAATAACAGTCACTCAAGAAGTGACCAACCACGTGGCTAAACTACCAATGTTTATTAATAACTTCAATATTAGAAAAGAAATTGAAGAACTATGGTAGCTATATCTAGGACATATCTTAAGAAGAATAATTAACTAATAAAAGATTCATTCCTCATTACTTTTTTTTTTTTAATTTTCTCAAGTTTGGCTTGAGTGTGTTAAATTAAAAACCTCTTTCTACTTCTTGTTTTTTATGAAGAGATCTTTAATGCTTTGATTGAAAAGTGTATGATATATTACGATGCTATGGGTTGCATAGAGGGCCTCTATGCAACGGCATAATATTTGAGTTTTTAAAATCTTAATAGTCGATTCAAACCGTTCAACATATTCTTCATATGAATATGTACTTGCAAATCAAATTTTATATTTTTTAGAATTTTTTTACTATTTTTTTAAATAGGTAAAAAATCACTTGATCTAAAAAATTCTGCACCATTCAGATATTTTATTTTCTACCTATCTAAAAAATAGTAAAAAACTTCTAAAAAATATAAAATTTGATTTCCAAGTATATATTCATATGGAGATCATATTGAATGGTTCAGATTGATCGTTAGAATTTTAAAAACTCAAATATTTAACTGTTGCATAGAGGCCCTCTATACAACTCATAGCACCGTAGCCTCACTCCTCATCTCTTGTGAGTGCATATCCCCTGAGATATCTCATATTTTGCATGACCGATGTGTCCGGTGCCTATTCGGTGATAGCGCGGGGGACCAGTACAATTTGAGCAGTGAGATTCGTGGGGAAAAAATTTTAACGGTTTAGATTTTCCAAAAAGTCACGCAAAATATGAGATATGTCAGGGAATTCGAATTCGCATTCACAAGCAATAGTGCGCCAGACAAGAGATGAATCCGTATCCTCTGAGATATCTCAAACTTTGCGTGACTTAATCCTTACCGTTCGTATAATCCAATGGGCGAGAATCGTTTTCACTTTAATAGCGCTGCTCAAAATGACCGACTTTTCTTTTCCTCCTCCGTCAACTAAACCCTTCTTCTCTCTCGTTCTGTCGTGCTCATGATCATCCCCTCCGCCTCTCTCTCTTGTTGCTCATCTCTGCCCGATCTCCCCCTGCTCCGATTCTCTCCCTCTCTTGCATGAAAGGCGAAAACCCTAATCGCCTCCACCAGCCCCCTTCTCTCACCATTTCCTGCCCCTGCTTATCCCTCTCCTTCTCTGAATCCTAAATCGAAGAACCCCTATCTTCCGCCATGTCCTCTCTCAGTGCCCAGTGGTTTCCTCTTTATTGCACCGAGTCTCTTCTCTTTCTAGCGCCAGTGATTCATCACCTCTCTCTTCCAAAGCACGTAAGTCGATTACTCTTTATTGTTTTTCAATTCAATTGCTCTTTCTAGTAGTGCAAGTTTTTGTTAGCTAAGGTTGATTCTAAATTACGGTAATATTCATAATTAAATTTTTCTGAGTTAATTTAGACATCTTCTGAGTCCAGTACTTTTGCTCAAATTTCTTTTCAGAGAGCCTTTTCTATCTTTTTGGAGAGTGACTTACAATAAGGAGGATATATGGGGATTATTGAAAGAATTAAGGAAATTGAAGCTGAGATGACTCCCACTCAGAAGAATAAAGCTACAGGCAAGCTTATCTTTTTCACATTACTAGTCAATTTTAACTATGCGTCTTCACTCTTCAGTTTTAGATATCTCAGATGAACAACATTCATAAGCCATAATCATCAAGTTTATTAATATCCACATGATTTTTATTCGGCAACTTAATTGGGGTCATGATCCAACACGGTGCAATTTGGGCCATAAAAGATCTGAGTCTATATTAGAATGGAGGTCACCTTGACACGCACTTCGACGATGCCATTTTCTCATGCTTGTTCTTTTGCAACACAGCAATATGTAGTCCTATGTGTGGTACATCACAAGCTTCCATATTAGAGATTAAAACCCACATTAATGCTTCTTGTCATCATGTCCAATTTTTTTATCATAATACAAATAGAGTGTTTTTTCATAGTCCCAGAAGTTTTAGTTGAATATAGTAAAAAAAAAAAAAAAAGTTTTTGCTATACTAAAAATTATTGCATTAGGTTTCATCAATATACGAATATTTCATTGTGTAAATTTTTCTTTTGATACAGAATTAAATTAATAAAGTGTACTTTATGAACAAACTAAATATATGTTGATGTTTTCTTCAGAAAATATTCGAGCATTACTAATAATTGTATATAGATCTTCTGTGTTGCTAAGAGCGAAAAAAAATACCAACGTTTATATTGAAATCCAATATTAAAGCCTTTGTATCTCCACACATACACATACACTGGTTCCAACTACAGTGTGTCTGTTGGGTTTCATGACCGGCCAAGAGCATGGCTCATTCGGTACGCCGCGTTGTACCACGAAAAAAAAAAAAAAAAAAAAACAATCAGAGAGAGGGAGCGCGCGCGCTTCAACTCAAAGCGAAAGGTCACCTCTCACACTTTGGGTGTAAACGAGCTGGGCTTTAGTTTGGCTCGTTTATTTTAGTTGAGTCAGAATTGAGCGAGTTATATCTAAATTATCTGAACCAAAAAATTTTGGTTCGCTTGTGACAAGTCAATTCGAACTAACGAGCTGGCTCGCTGGACTTTATTGAGCTGCTATTATACAAATTCAAAAATATAAAAATAAGAAAAGCCCATTTAAAAAATTTAAGAAATTGTCTAGCAGACATATCTTCAAACAACTGAAGCCCGTATCCTTTCTTCTTAGACCAAAAATACATCAATTTTGCATAATTATGTCTTTGAAAATAGGACTGGACTTAAAATTATACAGGACTAAACTCTAAATCCATTTTAGCTTAACGTGTCGAGCTGACCCCTGGCTCAGCTCGTTTATTTTAGCCCAAGCCTGGGCCGAGCTGGCTCGTTAACAGCTTAGCCCACTACCAAGTGAGCTCTTAGTGAGAGGACTAGAGGCGACTCACGAGCGAGCCACGAGTTTTTTTGACAGGCCTGCTCACACTCACCATTAGGGCTGCACAAAAAATTCGTAGTTCGTGACTTAATTCGAGCTTGAATCGAAAAAATTTGTAAAAAATGGAATTCGAAATAGTTTGAAATTAATTCAAACCAAATTTAAACTGGACCTAATTCGTTCGAAATAGATTCATAAAATATTATAGTTCGAAATTCAAAGTAATGTAAACCGTTGATTTCCGTTAATGACTTATATTCACTGATGACTTAAAAGTTAAAACGTAAGGTCGCCCAGCCATAAGTTATAACTCATGAGTCGTAACCATCTCTCATTTCTAAAACCCTAGACGACTTTCACCTCTCACTTTCGGTAACGACTATCACTCTTCCTTATCGTAAACAAATTCATAAAAAATTTGAAATTAAGTTTGTAAAAAATTCAATTCAAAATTAATTCAAACCAAACTCAAACTGAGATAAATTCAATTCATTTGCAGCCCCAATAGGAACTATCCAATATAAAAATTCTCAAAATATTATCATCGTTTTGTACATGTTCTCTCTCTCTCTCTCTTAGTTTTCTTTTTCTGTTGATACGAAGAGATATATGATGAATGGCACAGGAGGGAATTGAGAGAGAATAATCGGACATTTAGGTATTCTGCAAGAGTTTTTGTTTGTACCTAGTTTTAATTAAAATAATAAAAAGATATATAATAAATTTTTGATCAAAATTATAATTCATTTAACCCATCTAATCAGCATAATCCGTAATAATCCATATATAAAAAAAATAGATGGGTTGAATTGGATTATGGGTGAGTCAAATAAATAATTTTCTTAACACAGTGTAATCGGATTGGATTCAAATTTTAAAAAAATATCATTGACTCGTTTGTTGTACATCCCTACTTAAACTGTAAGGATTAAAAATATGAGAAATGAACTGGATAATTTGGGGCGGTACTCTCCTGTTTATTTTAACGTTTTGAAACAAAATGGTGTATTCAATACTGGTATACTGATCTGATTGGTGTTGTAGACCCACTGTGGCAGTCTCACCAACTCTGTTACATGTGTTGGTACAGTGGGCATGTACTCTCTGATTGTTTGCATGACAGTCATGACTGTAATGTGATACACTGATACTGTGGACTAATGTATTAATCTCGGGCAGGGCAGGGCGGGCCGGGCTGTTGGGGTTTTGACGGTTCAAACCCATTGATTTAGCTTAACAGCGGAAGTGTGTAAAACAAAAAATTTTACAGTTAAGTTAAGCTAAAAATTAAACGAGGTATGTCAGGAAATCTTCCAAGGCGGTCCACCTTCAGTATTCCTTTGACATCAAAACCTCATTTAATTTATTTACAGATCTACTCCATAATTGATTTTCTAAAGCATTAAATCTATTTACAAATTAAATAGATTAATATAACAATTTATACCTTAATTCCAAATCTCAGTTGGAATGCAGAATAAGCGAGAAGAGCTACACCAAGGAAGGAATCGACTCGTAGTATCACACGTGTGATACCTCTATCGGTTATCCACCAGGACTAACCGGAGAGCGGTTTATTTCTTCTGCCAGAAATACCGTAAACCGCGGAATTCTGCTGAAACACTATTCACCGAGAAAAAGGACGAAATAAATATATTTGTGTCCCGAGGTTACTTGGTATCGCTTTAAAAGCTAAACCGCGGGATTTCGCAAAATATATTATTTTCTTAATCTCGAAATAACCGAAATCAAGGAAGAGAGAAAAACCGATTAACAAAGTAATCAGATTAACACGTGAATTAGTGAGTCTTTCTCTCTACCCCTACCCCTCTATTTATAGACTTTTGAGGAGGTTTGCAAAAGACCAAAATACCCCTCAAAACAAATCTATTTACCAAAAGCCCTTGACACCTCATCCTTTTATCATGTGAAATGACCAAAATACCCTTGCCACCTCACATGACACATGTCAACACATGGGAATGTTAGTTTGTAATAATCTAGAAGTCAATAATACGATAATTTATCATAAAGCTTTGTTCATGAATTGGATGATTAATATCATTTTGTTGCCTTGAGTATTATTGCATTTATGGATCATTTCGAGTTCATGACTGAAATTGTGAAACTCCATAATATAGATGATATATACTCTTAAAAGGTCACTAACCAAGGTAATTAGCAGGAACACTAATTACCGTGAAAAGGTTAGTATGTGGATTAAAAGATGGTTAAGTTTTACAAACCACCTGACACGAGATGTCATTTTAATCACATAGATACATGTTCTAGGAACATGGAATTTGACAGACCCCGAATGAGACATTAAATAGAATTGTGTTCGTGTCATTAATGTTTCTCATTCAGTGTCACGTTCTAAAGTATGAGGTATTTATTGTTCCCACTAAGAAATATGTATGTGTGATTGCTATCTACCGCTGTCCGTAAAAAGCAGTCATAACGGTAGCATTCCCATATGTATAGCTTAGCTGAGGAAGTGATAGTCTACCAAAAGTACTATTTGTCCCTCGTATCTCTATACGAGCTATAGCATCACTGGGCCCCTTGATAGAGTTAGATTATCTGCTAGCGGTATAATTACAAGAGTAATTATATTTGATAATCTGCTCAAGATCAATAAAAGATTCAGTTAGCAAGGATGACACACATCTACCTTGAAACTGATCTGATA